>JASJOG010000075.1:1077500-1177500 GCA_030142905.1 Heliopora coerulea | reverse complement strand
GCAAAATTGAATGATTTTCTTTGACCCTGTAACCTCCTCGCTTAGACTCAAAAATGCACTCCTCTGCACTTCAATTTGTACTTAATATGTACATCTATATTAATATGCCACACCACACATCTCAGTTGCAACAGATTCAACTGATTTTATTCTCTGGGTTTGACATATTATTATCATTGCCTAACTTACAGAAGTATCCTTTTGCAAATTGCAAAACTCGCACTGTTCAAAGCCCCCATGAATCTCTGCAGTCGCATGCGCATGAGTTTCTTGCACTGACTGACTGACTTGACTGAGGACGGGTCAGCAATATGACCTCAAGCAGTCTGTGTGCGCGATATCAATATGATTATATTTACAAAGAAATTAATTGTAAACATGTCTGGGATGTCACAGAATGCGTTTAACGGTGTTTCAAGTTCCGCTGTCAAATAGTAGCTTATATTTGTGTTCTAAAACACATTTAAAAATAATTTCACAACACAGAAGACAGAAATACTACAGCAAATTAATGCCACTGCGGGTTTTTATGCTACCCTGGTGGGTTGGCGGGTTTGGATGTCGAAATGCGGGTCACTTGGGACCTATGATACACTTGTAACAAATAATATAATTTGGTAATAAAAAAAATAACAGTCAAGCAAACTTAAGATTTTTTAGGAGCATTTACATGTCAAGTAGATTGAATGGCCACATTTTTGTGTTCAAATCTAATAAAATAATAGTTTAGCCTCAAACCAGGCAAGCAATAATATATAATCTTAGACTTAGTTCAGCTGGTCTAATTGAAATTGAAATAGAAAAATGATGCTGGTCAATTTATTTTTCATGTGTGATGTGTGCATGACTTGACAGAATTGTGGCCATATTTTCTGTTAGGAAAACAATGATTACAATGAAATAGCTGTAATCATATCTGTAATCAATCAAATTAGCTTCATTTTTTGGGTATGTCACTGGTCTCAGTTTTCTGTATTTGGCTGCCATTTTTTTCTTTCATTGATCACTCTTGGCAATTTAATATTTTCTAAATTTTTTTAGTTTAATCCGTAAGGGTGCAACTTTTTTTTTTTTTTACTTTGTTGGGTACTCTGCATTGTTCAACCAGTTTCATGAGCTGTTTATTTGATATGTTTGCAAAATTACTCATCTATATATAATAGGTATTATTTTTAAATCTATGACACAGTTGAAAGAATTTTGTAGTGTTGGGAATTCTTCAAGGATTAATTGGAATTCCACTGATGCTTTGGCAATGTTATATGTCACCATTTTCTGGCCAGCAAATATAACCTTGTTACGCTATTCACAGTGCAATTCTTTATTTAGCATGTACTTGCTCCCGCTAATTTCCTTCCTTTGTCTGTCATACATATTCTCGGCCTATCTCTGCTTGCCATATATATTACCCTATATATTTATTCAATATATGGTTCAAACTCACTTAAGGCTACAATGTTTTACTATATGAGTCAAAAATATGTGACCAATGCCAAAGGACTTTTTCTTGTATTTCCAGTTTGAATCTTCACAAAAGAACTATTCGTAAAGGTAGGAGGGATCACATTTGTGTCCATTGTAATAAAGGTTCCTTACAAAAAGATCGTCTCAAACAACACATCAGAGATGTTAATGGAGGTTAGAGGGATTTTGAATGTTCCATCTGTCGAAAGGGATTCCACTGCAAACATCACTTGAATTCACAGATCAAAGGCCGAAATCCATATCCAGACCTAAAAAGACAAATAACATTCTAGGAGTATTGGAAATTGACTTTCAATGAATAAAAAACGTTTCACAAACTAAGGTCGACTGAAGGTCAGTTGAGGTTTGACTTTTGCAGTTTTGAACCAAGAAGAGCAAGATTTTTTGTTTATTGAATATGATGGTGGGCACCATTTCAAGCCAGTCACATTCAGTTCCCAGCAAAGTGATCAGAACATTAAAGAAGCCTTTGAAAAGATCAAACACAATGACAGAATCAAGGATCTGTTCTATTACCATCTCAGCTATCTTTTGTTACATACCAGTTCTAGTCGAAAGTTCTTTTAAACAATACTACCACAACAGGTTATAACTCTGGAACACCAGAGATGATACAACCTTATAAACAGGCCTTCCATCTTTGTCTATAATCTTGCTAGCACTCACTCTGTAAGATTTCCTTCTTTCATCTCTCGTTAAGGTTAAATAGTCAGGATATCAGCTATCACCAAAATGTATCATACTTAAACCAAATATTACATAATACTTTTTGTCAAATTTATTGCTATATCCGAGCTCTTTACCAGTAAGCAGACGCGTCCTATGACTTACTTTATATTCAACTTTTCAAAGTAAGGGCTCTCACACTTGATGTGGCATTTCAATTCCTTACAGGCTATGCCAAACAGATTGTCATCAAACCTTTGTCTAGTCTTTGATAGCCCCCTTTTTAACCATCACTCGGACTACATCCATAAAGTCATTACTAATTGTGTTGATATATTCTGGCTTTACAACGCCATGAAGTCTCTTTTCTATCCAGTTTTTTTCATCAACTAGTCAGTGTCTTTGTAATCTCTGAACAATCCATACGTAAAGAGAGTTATTCATTTGGAATCTGAACACTTTGCAATTGACAATAGTCAACAACAGATTTTCCAGTTTTTGGCTTGTATTCAGTAAAACTCTGATTCCCTCAGCACTATTGCATTCGAATGCTTCTTCCAAAACACCAGTCATATCATTCGATAATCAATTGATCGACAACTATCGATTACAAAATGTTTCTCCGTTTTAGACAACCACTGCCCAAACCAATGGCTCCTACAAAAATCATTTGATACTCTTGCATGGTTTATAGTAGTCCAAAATCCAGCACCAGCCGACAATTTGAAAAAATATAAAACAGACTCCGAATATCAAGATGACGTTGATATTCGGAGTCTGTTTTATCTTATAGTAGTCCGGCAACTGTGGTTCTTTAAAATTGATGGGGCTTAATTTGGTTTTGTTTTTGTCAGATTCTAATGATATGATTATTTATGATTTGCGTGTGGATGAAAATGGCAATTTGGTTAAATGAAGGACATGATCTCATGTTAAATTTTTCGAAATTTATTTATGGTCTCAAACAAAGTTTTTGCATTAAATGTATGTCAAAGCTTGACTAAAAGAGACAGTGTCGTAATTGTTTCATTTCTAGCATGTGCTACAAATGTTATACAATAAATGGTGGAGAAATCGACTTGAGACCAAATGTAAATTGTCAACTGCGTGACAGGTTGTATTTTTCTAATGAATGTTGTATGACACAACATTATCATAATAGAATTTTTATGAATTGTAAAGGTAACAAAAGACTGCCTCCTTGTTTGTACTTTAGGTATTGTATAAATTGTGACAAAGTTGTGAAATTATATTCTTTTAAAACAGACAAAGCTGATTTTCATAATTGCAATAAAATTTATTGCTCGTCTTGTGCAGTTTATGACAAAATTCCTCATTATTCTTACATAAAACCGCTTTTACCACTTCAAAAATCTTCAGATGAATTTCCTTGCATTTTTTTATGATTTTGAAACTAGGACATGTCCCAAAATGAAACAATTGATTCCATATTTTTGGGTTGTGCAGAAAGTTCAAGGGTATTGAGTTTGACAAAGATGAAAATGGGGAGGTAAAAAGTGTGGAATGTTGTGGGCAAAGAATGTGTTTAGCAAGGGTGACATAGTTGATCAATTTTCAGATTTTCTATTCAATCAAAAAACGCTAGTTGGGTGGCACACAATGGGTCTGCATTTGATTCGATTTTTATTTTCCATTGGTTAATAGAAAAAAAATCTGTCACATCTCCTTGCAACATAATGTCACAACATAAGACAACAATTGTGATTGACAGTTATTTATTTTTTCAAATGAAATTATATAAACTTCCAAAGTGTATGGGGATTGACAAACTGGAAAAAGGTTTCTACCCTTACTTGTTCGTGAAGTTGAATTATATCAGTGAAATTGTGGACAAAAAATATTTTGATGGGAGTCATATGCACGAACAAACTTTGGAAAAATTTAACCGGTGGTATGACTAGTGGGTTTGTAAGCCGTATGTTCTTAGAGATCATTTATTTTATTATTGCAAAATGGATGTGACAATCTTGAGAAAAGGTTGTGTGAAATTTTCCAAATTGATTTGATCTGTGACGTCAGGCATTTACCTGTTTTATGATAAAAATTGCACGACAATTGCTTCACTTGTGATGAAAGTTTTTGCAACCAAAAGTCATCAGTGTGGTTCCATGTTTGGGGTATAGGAATAGGATGAATGAAAGTTTAATTGTATTGGTTTGGTTACAAGAAGTTGGGGAGGATAAAAACCTTTTTTTCTCAAAATTGACACATGATGAAGAGAAAATAATTGGGAAATATTTTGTTAACAGGTTTGATCCTGACATGAATATGATTTATCAACTCCATGGATGTACTTCATGTTTTGACCCATCTTTGTACAACAAGGTGCTTGAAATACATTTTGTGACACTGTATGACAGGATGTTTAGGATCATGGTTGAATTGAAACAGATGGGGTGCGACGTTACTGAAATGTGGGAATGTGATTACTTAAGTGTAAACCCAATATCAAAAAATTATTTGAAAATGGTGAATAATCTTTTTTTCGCAACCAGGTGAACTATAAGTCATATTTATAGGTAGTGCTACTCTGGATTGGTGGCCAGCAAAAGGTAAATACAAGTTGCTAGAAGACATTTCTTAATTGAAGATTAAAATAGAGTTGCCAGGTATTTCCCCTAGATTTAGAGGTCACTGGGTATCTCCCTCGAAATATAGCTCACCAGATATCTCTCCAAGATTACTGCTAGAACATGGTAATGACCGAGATAAGATTATGACACTAAAACAGGGTAACAGGGTATCTCCCCAGAAATATAAAGAGGAAGGAAGAACAGTAGAGAGCCAACCAAGAAAGAAAAAGAGAAGGAAAAAGCAAGTAATGTTTTCAAACAGCTAGAGAATCTTTTTCTCTGAAAGTATTGACTATGAGATTAGTCAATACTGTGTTTTACCCAACGTTTCAACACTCGCGTTACTGTGTCTTCATAAGGGGTTAGAATTGTCTGAAATTGTACCCATATTTATAGTACCGCTAGCGTTTTCATGTTTTTTAGCTTCTGTAAATAGATTCCCATCATCTCTATTTATGGCGTAATCCGTGCTATTAACATGCCACGCTTCCAAGCAAATCCTTTGATGATAGTGAGGATTACATGAGATAATGGAAGCATTGTTCCATTCAATTTCATGGGATGTTTTGAAGCGATGGTCTGCTAGAGATTAATTGGTTATCCGTTTTGCCGACAATGCGCTTTTGTGTTCTGAATTGCTGCTTCATTTGTTCTTTTCCAAGCTTGTCTTTTGGTTTCGGAAATATTTGGCCCAACGTTTTGTAAGGTTTAAGCGCCCTTTTTACATTGTATTTACCTAAGATTCTTTTGATTGGTTCTGAAGTTCCTTTAACATATGGTATTACTGCAAAACCACTTGGTTCCGCTCTGCTGTCAGCGTTGTTGACTGAGGAACTTTCATTTGACAAGTTTTGCAGAAATTTCTGTGGGTAGTTGTTGTTCTTAAGAGCATTAAACACATGTTTAGTTTCTTTATGCTTTGATTTATTTGTTGGGTATCATGTTAGCCCATTGTAAAAGGGTTGAAAAAGGTTGAAAATGAAGAAACAAGAGTTTTATGCATACCCACTGCAACTGAGAGATGCACTGTTCCATGGTCGTATATCACTGAGCACTTTAAAAAAAACATGTAAACAAGGTGAAAAGATTCAATATTTTGACTTTACATCTCTTTACTCAAAAACCATGACCAGCTGACAACTTCAAAAAGTATAAAATAAAACATATTCCGAAGAATAAAGTCATCTTGAGAACTCAAGATATGAGTCAATGCAAGATAAAACTACTGTTGAAACTGTGATATTTCAACTTTATTCCAAAGTCATCTTCAGACAGAATGATAATTACAAAAACATGCCAGAGTCTATATACAGGAGGTGTGATGACCTCATCGAGACAGAATTAGGAAACACTACCGGTAATCCCTAGTTTACATGCTGTGATGTTGAGATGCTAAGTGCTAATTAGAAGTTCTCACCACCATTAATAAAGCGGTTGAGCGTGAATAGGACAATTGGGCTAACTGATAACAAGTGTGCATAATATCTAATTAAAAAGGTTGAGTTCTTTGCTAGCTTTGAGCCCAGAATTAAGCTCAGGTTTATTAAACTTAATGTGGAGTGCTTCAATTATTAGAAGTTTATTGGTGTTAGTAGACTTACTCGTATAAAGAATTTTATAGTTATTAAAGATTAAATTTTTAATGGAGGTGGATGTGTTAGAAGAAAAGGGAAGGTCATTAATGAAGTGAGCGTGTTCACATTCAAGAAAGTGTTGGGCAACTGCACTGGTGTTATGTTGAGTAGAATGTTCGGAAAGGCGTTTGTGAAGACAACGGTCGGTTTTACCTATATATGTTTTGTTGCAGCCAGGACAAGTAATTTGATAGACGACATTATTGCAAGACATTTCTGGAATCTTATCTTTGTTAGAAATAAAATAGAAGACTTTTTTCGTGTCATAAATAACGATAAATTTAACGGGTTGATTGAGATGACGCCAAATTTTCGAAATGCATGATTTAATTAGATTTTCACTTTGTTTACCAAGGAAAGGAATACGTATCCAAATTTTGGGTAAATTATCATCATCACAAGACCTATTCATTTTAATTGTAGAAGCGTTGTATTTGTGTTTTAGTTTATTAATAAGAAAATATTTTATGCTGTTGGGATAACCATTCCACGACATACAAGATTTTATAAAACTGATTTGGTTGTTAAAAAGCTTTCTTGAACTACAAATTTTAAGAGCGCGGTTGAAAAGAGACTTTATCCATACAGTTTTGCGTGAAAAAGGTTCAAAACTTGTGAAGTGTGTATATTGACCAGTGTGAGTATCTTTACGATAAACGTCAGTGCCATCAGCCGAAAT
Source organism: Heliopora coerulea (assembly GCA_030142905.1). Taxonomy (NCBI): domain Eukaryota; kingdom Metazoa; phylum Cnidaria; class Anthozoa; order Scleralcyonacea; family Helioporidae; genus Heliopora; species Heliopora coerulea. Next base: position 1,170,442 of record JASJOG010000075.1, on the reverse strand, counting down.
TTTAATGTCTAAAAAGTGGATATTACCATTGGGAAAAGTATCAACTGTAAATTTTAGGTTTTTATCAAATTTGTTAAATTTCGTTAACACCGAAGAGATGTTGGAAGGTTTAATCAAAAGCAGAGTATCATCAACATATCGTTTATAAAATTTTATGATACTGCTATTAATGAGGTCTGAAACTATAATCCGCTCAAATTCAGTATGATGTTAGCCAAGACAGGTCCTAGTAACAATCCCATAGATACACCGTCAATCTGTTCATAAAACTGGTTGTTAAAAGAAAAGGTAGTTTTACTGCAGCAATCCAAAATCAGCTTTTTCAAAGTGTGTTTCGTTAAAGTGGTACTTAATAAATTTTCATTATAAATTCGGTCTAAGATAATATTAACTGTGCAAGATAGTGGAACATTAGTAAATAGTGATTCGACATCAAAGGAAACAAATTGGTAGCCTTCTAGTAATAGTTGTTTCAGAATGTTTTGGATGTGTGTACCAGCGTTGAAAGAGTCTGAAAGTGTCAACTCATTTACAGTTAGCGGGTTTAATAGTGAAGAAAGAAATTTTCCGACATTGTAATGTGGAGTGTTAATCGTGTCAATAATTGGCCGAAATTTTGGAAGGGAAGAAAATGTTTTGTGTGTTTTAGGTAAACCATGTGCTCGACCAAAATGTGCTGCCTTAGGACGTAGAAAACTGTAATCACTGTCAGTAATTTCGCCTCGTTTGTGTAAAGTTAATAGGTATTTTTGTAAAGAAGAAAGTCTAGTGGGTGTAGGGTCAGATACTATTTTCTTAAACTTATTAGGGTCAGCAAAAAGAGACTTAACGGAAGACACATAATCACTGCGTTTCATTAACACAATACCATTTCCCTTGTCGGGTTTAAGTATGGCATAGGTAGCAGTGAGGCTGTTGAGTATTCTAATTTTCTTACAATCTTAACTAAATTGCTTAATATCTAAATCAATGTAACTGTAAGTAAGACTACGAAGAGAGTTTTTGATCTTATCTTGTGTATATCGTCCTTCTTTGATTATATCTTGTCGGGAGATCTGATCCCAAACGTCTTCGGCAACAGCCATAATCTCGAAGTGGTTTGCCTTGGTGGCAAGACCATATCTGAGGCCCAACTTCAACACATCTATTTGGTCTGGAGAGAGAGGCTGTCCAGTAAGATTTAAAATCGTTTCATTTGGATTATCTTCAATCCCATCAGCGGTTCTTTTAAGTTCAATTAAAGTTGAAAGTTTCTTCTCATGACGGTTTGTGATTTTGTTCTTTTCACAGCGGAGAAGGCGATTGATGGAGAAGCAAATAAGTCGGAATTTCATCCAGGTGGTACGAGTGGAGAGTTCTTGTTTGAGTTCGGAAGTTTTAGTTGTCAGATTGTTCACGTCAAATTTCTTGTCTTTTATTGCATCATTCAGCAGTAGATCAAGGTAAAACCGACCGTTGTCTTCACAAACGCCTTTCCGAACATTCTACTCAACATAACACCAGTGCAGTTGCCCAACACTTTCTCGAATGTGAACACGCTCACTTCATTAATGACCTTCCCTTTTCTTCTAACACATCCACCTCCATTAAAAATTTAATCTTTAATAACTATAAAATTCTTTATACGAGTAAGTCTACTAACACCAATAAACTTCTAATAATTGAAGCACTCCACATTAAGTTTAATAAACCTGAGCTTAATTCTGGGCTCAAAGCTAGCAAAGAACTCAACCTTTTTAATTAGATATTATGCACACTTGTTATCAGTTAGCCCAATTGTCCTATTCACGCTCAACCGCTTTATTAATGGTGGTGAGAACTTCTAATTAGCACTTAGCATCTCAACATCACAGCATGTAAATTAGGGATTACCGGTAGTGTTTCCTAATTCTGTCTCGATGATGTCATCACACCTCCTGTATATAGACTCTGGCATGTTTTTGTAATTATCATTCTGTCTGAAGATGACTTTGGAATAAAGTCGAAATATCACAGTTTCAACAGTAGTTTTATCTTGAGTTATCAAGATGACTTTATTCTTCGGAATATGTTTTATTTTATATTATCTCTTTACTCATTTGTGCAGAAAAAATTTGAATACCCAGTCAGTCATCTTAAGATTTACATGAATGAAGAATGTGAAAAAGTGAACATTTCTTTAGTTTTTGGACTGATAAAATAGAGTGTTTCCTCCTTGTTCATTATTTTTTCCCATATTACCGTTGAGAATCAATAATAAGTTAATTTTTACACTGTACACAAGAGTGCTGTCATTCTGATGATGAACGAAAACACGGACTTGTGTCAAATTGCATAAAGCATTGGAATTTCATTATGTTGTTCAATATGTATATGAAATTTACCATTTAAAAAAAAAGAAAACTATTTGAAGAGTATGTAAATACTTTTTTGAAAATCAAGCAATTGTTTTGACAAAAATGGTGAGGTCAAAGACCAGGTGGTCGATGAATTAATTCAGGGTTATTTTTCAAACAAGGGAACGAGAACCATTGCAAAAACAATTTTGAATTCGCTGTAGGGAAAGTTTAGTCAAAATGAAAAGAACACAATTGTTTGTTTTGTGAAGGATTACAACGAGTTATCGGGTTTTGGTAAAAGTTGATTTGAAATTTTCTCATTTGATTTCGTTACTGAAGATTGTATGCACTTGAGTATGGCCCCACACAATGATTATGTCACCCTGCTAAAGACAAGTAATGTAATTATTGCCAGTTTTGTGACAAGCTATTCAAGATTAATGTTGATTAGAAAACTAAACAAGTTGCAAGAACATGTGTTGTATTATGTGATTTATTATTCGAGAAAAGGTGACAAAGAAATAGAATGTGGAAATTATTTGTGAGACAATGAATGCATAGTTGATTTTTGTCCAACATTTTAAAGTGTTATTCCTACCAGACAAAATTTAAGGAAAGAAGTTATTCATGTTAAGGGTTTTTCTGTGCATGGGGAAGCGAAAGAAAAAATTCATTTTGAATCTATGTGGAGGCTTGTGCATGATAAAGATCAGAAGGTCGAAATTGTTTACAGGGATAACATTACACGTAACAAAAATCAATTAATTTACACAACTGCCAGAATGAAGATTTTTTCATTCATGTTTAATAAATGTGCAGTATTTCCAGATTTTACAACCAAACCTTTTTTCCATTTGGCTAGAAACATGACATTTTATGCGATTCAATTACTTTTTGTCACCTGTTTATGATGACCATGGTTGGACCAAGTCAATCAGGAAAAACATATTGAATATATAAATTGATTATTGTTACTGATGTGTAACAAGAAATGAAAAGATTTATTTACAAACGAGAAAAGAAACTAAAGAGTTAAGATAACAACTAAAAATGTTCAAAGCTTGCGACTCTGACAACCCAGCGGTGACAAAAGATGAAAGTTCTGTCAGTTTTTAACAGTTTTCAACTGTAATGTGTCACCCTCAGTAAATAAAGTTATTCATTCGTTCAGTAAAGCATTCCTACACACAACAACACAAGGAGGGTCAAAGCGAGTCGTGCTTATATGACCTGTCCGTAAACTATGATGTAATTTATGTAATTTCTAAAATAACCTGATACACTATATTTAGTAACAATTGTGACAGCGTTCATGACTCAAGTAACCTAAAAAGTTTTTTATATCAGCGTAAGCAGTATGACTAAGGAAAAACTAAGAGAAGTTTGAATATTCTAGAATGTTCTCGGCACATGACGACTGTCACATAATACTCCCCCTCTTCAAAAAATAAAGTTTTGTTAAAACCATTCATTGGAGTATCACAGGAGAATTCATCATTCCAAGAGGCATGAGCTTGTATTGATAAAGACCATTTGGCATAATGAAGGCTGAAACTTCTTTAGCACGATCAGTGAGATGAACTTGCCAAAATCCTTTCAGTAAATCAAACTTGGTGACGTACTTTGCGTTACCAATTTTATCCATGCAGGGAATAAGAAAGGTGTCGGAATTTGTCATGTTATTAACTTTCTGGTAGCCTGTACACAAAAGATAGGTTCCATCGGGCTTTGGGACGAGAATACATTATGAACTCCAATTACTCTGACTTGATTCAATAAAGTAATTCTTAAGAAGATAGTCAATCTCATCTTGCAAGGCTTTTTGTTTCATAGGATTAAGTCGATAAGGATGTTGTTTCACAGGTATTGCATTGCCAACATCAACATCATGAAAGATCAAATTAGTTCTTGTCAGAACATCCGGAAACAAATGTCGGAAGTTGTAAGTAAGCCTTTTTAAATCTTGACATTGGGATGACAAAAGATGAGTTAGTTTTAAATCCAGATTCTTGAGGATGTCATTGTTCTTTAGCTTGCTTCTGTTAGACACACTAGAATGTTCAGATACGTCATTTTCTTCTCTAGGATGCAGACTAACTGCATTTACAAGATGTGTCTTCACTTGATTATTTCTTTTAAAGTAGGGCTTTAATTTATTTACATGACACAACTGCTTATCGTTATGCCTATTTGGGGTGATTACTAGGTAATTATTTTCACTCTTTCTCTCTTTAACTACATAAGGCCTTAAGAACCTAGCCTGAAGGGGTTTTCCAGGAATGGGAAGCAAGACTAAAACCTTATCCCCAGGCTCAAATTTCTGACTAAAGGTCTTTTTATTTTACCTAGTTTTCATCGATTTTTGGGTTTTCTTAAGGTTATCCCTAGCTAACTTACATGCTTTTGGAAGCCTAGTATTAAAATCTGAAACATATTGTAAAAGGTTCAAAGAGTTGTCTTCACTACACAAAATCTTTCTTCCAGGAGTTTGAGTAGTCCACATTTCTGCATTAACACGCCGTTTTTTATAAAATAACAAACTGGACTACTAGAAATATCATTGTTATCTACAGCTTTTTGAAACAGGGGTGAGATCTTGGGATCTCTTTTTTGCTCTACAATAAGAGATGACTTTGAAATGGGTTGGCCCTGATTTGAAAAACTTTATTTAGAAAAATTAGATTCATAAGTATCATTAAATTGATAATTTTGAAAAACTTTTCCTAGAAAAGTGTTAGACAAATAAACGTCTGCATTGATGTCTTCAATAGTTCGTTTCTTACTCATAGCTCGAGTAACAGCACAAGAAGGGGATACACACCAAGAATCTCCTGCTCAATAGGATCAGAAGTTTGATCACAGCAGGGCTTATTTGCTAGAAGGGGGCCACCTACCACATTGTTCCCAGCAAGGTCATTTCCTATAAGAAGATGAATTCCTTCAAAAGGTAACAAAGGCTTCATTTCTAAAACTACAGGTCAAGAAACCAAATTCAAAGATGAGTAAACATTATGGAGCAGAACAGATGAATATCTTAAAGAATCTACTCCTTTAATAAGAACGTTTGTACCAGAATAAGACTCATCAGAAAACAGCAAAGTATCTGCCAACAAAAGAGACTGTGAACATCCAGTATCTCTTAATATTTTAACAGGAGTAGCATTCTTTAAATCACTTTTAAGCAAAACAAAACCATCATGAACAAGTGGTTCTAAAATCTCCATAATGGGATCAGAAGGGGATTCAGCACAAACCTTAAAACTATCACTCTTAGATCTAACGTCAGAAAATGTGTCAGGCACATCATTAACAAACTTGCATTTCAAAAAGCGAATAGGTTTTGATTCATTTCCACTGCTCTCTTTCCTGGTTTTTCACAATAACTACAAACAACGGGGTTAAACGGTTTTACTGGTGTGTTCTGTCCTGTATTCAATGTTGTTTTTAGTTGTACTGTCTTGGATGTTGGTGTCTTTGTGTGGCTATTATTGAAGGTTGATTTAAGAAAATTATGTTTTTTTTGGTTTATAAAAAGATTCCTTAAGTGTGTTCCTAGGTTGACTACTGAAACGTTTGTCGTCAGGCATAAACAATGAATTTCTTTGGTTTGGCTTATCTACAAAAGAAACTGTGGGTGAGGGAATAGTCATCAGCTAGACGAGCTGCAGCAGCTAAAGTTTCCACTTTTTGTTCATTGATAAATGACCAGATATCACTATAAATACATTGTTTAAACTCTTCAATTAAAGTAAGTTGTCGTAGTTTTTCATGGTTTTTGCCAATTTTTTCTACAGTGCACCAATTATTAAATAATTGTTCTTTAGTTTGACAAAATCAACATACGTCTTATTGCTTTCTTCTTCACATGTGCAAAATTTCTGGCAGTACGCTTCCAGACCAAGTCATTGACGGAATGATAATTCAATGCCTGTTCTACGGACAACTTTGTGTAAACCTCACAAGCTTTACCGATTAGAACGCTTTGTAATAACAATAGGCAAAGCTCTATTGGCCACTTAAGATTTTCTGCGACCTTTTCAAAATGTAAGAAATATTTATCAACATCCTGTTCCTGGAAAGGAGGAACCAATCTAATGTGTTTAGTAACATTTAGATTGGATCCTGGATGACCAGAGCTCGATTGTTCTAATTCTAATTTCTTTAATTGCAACTCGTATTCTAATCTCTCTTTCATCTCTTGCTAAATTCTAACTCCAACTTAAATTTCATAATTTCTGTGTCCGTCATTGCATTATTTTTCACATCAGATTCTCTAAATACCTTAGTACTAACTAAATGGCTTATTATGACATCTTGAATTTCGTTTCTCTGCATATGACTTTTACCTTCCAATTCCAAATATTTACCTACAGATGAGGTCATCCTTCCTTAATTTATAAAATACCTCATGGTCTGGTTCCAATAGAAACTTCTCTGGCTTAAACTGAGACATTTTACTACCATGCTTAACTAAATATAACAAAAGCTATGTTTCCTGGGCAAGCCTTCAATTGTTACTGACGTGCAACAAGAAATGAAAAGATTTATTTTACAAGAGTTAAGATAACAACTAAGAATGTTCAAAGCTTATCTGTCTTCTTGACACTTTCAAGCTTGCAACTCTGACAATCCAGCAGTGACAAAAGATGAAAGTTCTGCCATTAAAGCATTCCAACCACAACTGGCAACTTCTTGTATTACACCAACAAGACTTGAATACAGGTAACAATCTTGAGCAAACAAAACAACACACAACAACACACCAAGGGTTGAAGCAAGTCGCACTCATACAGTCTGTCCATAAACTATGACAATTTATGTAATTTCTAAAATAACCTACCACATTATATTTAGTAACAACCATGACAGTGTTCATGACTCAAGTAACCTAAAAAGTTTTTTACATCAGGGTGAGTCAGCATGAGTAAGTGGTATGACTAAGGAAAAACTAAGAGAAGTTCGAATATTCTAGAATGTTCTCAGCGTGTGACAACTGTCACGTAACGATGTTGAAATGTTAATTGAACCTGTTCCAAAAAAAAATAAAAAAGGGGGTGATTGAAAGTTTTGAATTTGTCAAATGTACATGTGAAATTCCATCTGTTGAAGAAATCGTTGTATTGTTGATTTTGGATGATTTGATGTTTGTCACAGCTGATAATAAAAATAATCTTATACATTTAAATTTTTATACCATGAAAGACTGTCATCATCTAGACATGATGTACAAAAATGAAAAGCTTCGACAAGCGAGAAGCAATAGCCTTTATCAAGCTGTTTTTGATAACAAGGGCAATTAAAGGAACCTGTATGCTATTTTTTATAATAGAAAAATTCAAAAGATCTTACTTTTGAAAATTATTGACGATGCATATGATTATTTGGTGTTTGACAATGATCCTAGATCTGGTGAACACTGAAGTGAGGATAGGAATTTTTCCTGATGAGACACTGCTTATATACAATGTATAATAAATAAAAAGGAGAAGAATGGTCGTAAGAATTTTTTTTTTAATAAACAACAACATGTACATTTGGTTACACAGTGTTGATTTTTCTTACACGATCTCATGACAGATTTGTTATTTTTAAAAAATTTTTTTACTTGTTTTGAATAAAATGAGTTTGTTGAGAAGATTATTGGTGGAGGAAAATACATGATATGGGAACGGTTTGTTTAAACACTTATAGTAAAGGTACAACAGACACCATGCACCACATGTGGTTGTGATGTTGGATTAAAGTTGAATGATTTTTGTCAAGTTTACAAATTTTGTTTTTGTCTTCCATAACTGTCAAAAACAAAGTCTTGTTTTTTTTTGAAAATGGCAATCCAATGTTTGCCATCGCAATTTGCTTCATTGGTGTTCCATATCCACCAGCAGATTTTTTTTCTAAACATTGTGAGTGTGACATCTGCAGGAAATGTACCCAAAAAAATCTTTTCATTACCCCATTGTTTTTTTCCTATGGTGTTTATTTCATACATAAATCATGATAATGTACTTCTTATTCGTAAAAACCCCATATCTGTGTCTTTGTTCACCCTCTCCCCTCTTCCGGGAGTTAAATCATATGATGTTGTCAGTGAATGTGGTGGGGTTTCTATTGGATTCCCCATTCTTATAAGATTGACATATTGACTTGTCAATGATAAATTTGCTATGTAGGTAGCTGGAACATTATTACGTTTTAATTCACTTAATAACCACATATGCCTGGTGGGGCTTAAAGTTAATAAGTTTGGTCCTGATATATTTCTTCAGAAATTGTGAATAAAGTCATCATAACTTGCTCTCCCCACAACACTGTTTGGAAATTTCACAAACCCATTTCCATTTTTTTTATGTTTTTTCTTTGTAATGCACAATATAAATTTCATTGCGATTGTGTTGTTATTACATACTTGTTGCGCCACGTTGAGGAGGAGCTTCTATTTGATCACCTTCCACTTCTTTCTTTTTCAGTCTGTATTTATCTTTTTTTTTTTTATTTAATTTTCTCGGCATCGGCATTTTGCCATTTATTTTTCTATCTTGTTGAAATATTTTTTTACTCCTGTGTATATTCATTAAGTCCAGGTTGAGCAAAGTGTAATTAATTTCTTGATGTTCATACACAGTCAAGGCCAAATCCAATAATAGATTTAATTTTGAAAGGTTGATAAGTTGTAATTTTTTTACATCATTTGCCATAATGTATTATCTTTTCCTTTACTTATTTTTATGTAAAAAACTATAAGCTTTTTTTTAAATATTGTGAAGAGCCAAATTTTCAATCATGATTTCATCTTGTTTTTTAATGGTATGTTCTGCAAATTGTCTGATGATAAATTTTTGATATCTTTTCACATGAATCGGTAGCGCCTTGTCGAAAATTGCTTTTTTTTTTCTGTACTAATTGATTTATAATATTTAAAAGTAACGACTTGGTTGCTTCTGTATCTGAACTGTTTTTGCCTTCATCAGAATCACCAGTGTATTCATCATCATCTCTATGCTTATAATTTATATTATTTCCATCGTCATCATCATTATCAGTATCATTATCTTTATATCATTATCTTGCTGTTTATCATACAATTGAAGATTTTCATACAATTGAAGATTTTCATTTTGTGTTCCCATTTTTTAATATACTGGAAAAGGTCTTCTTTTAACAATAACTTGTATCTGGTATAGATGTGGAGAAAATGGTTGTAAGGTATTTTTCTTTTTTTCTTTAGGCATTTTTTGTCAATAAAAGGTCAGTAGGTATAGGACATGTAAGGAACTCTTGCAAACGGGATATTGAATTGACCCAGAAATAACCTGATGTAATATAACACCAGATTAACATTTTCTGGTGTCAACAAAATTTATGAGGATAAATTACCCTCAGGTTTTAATGGCAAAACTTTAATTTGACTATCTTCTGTTGCTGCTGATTCAAGCCTGATGATACCAAAATTGTCTTTGTATTGTTTGTAAGTGAACGCCATCGGTTTATTTTCTTTGTGCAATGCAAAATTTCTTGTACAGCAGTTCTGTTGATTAAAAATTGGAAATTGGTGATGTCTTCCAATCTGATTTGTACTGCATTACTTGTTGCATTCCCATTAAAATTATCTCTGCGTACATAGAAAAAAAATTTTATGTAGAAGCAAACCATTAAAAATATGTGTCCAATCGCGTTGTGGTTTGTCTAGAATGTTCCTTGCTGAAAACATGAATTTGGGTCGTGTACGATCTTACGATGGCATAATTTTTTCCCATCAGCATATTTAGTGCTTCTTTTGATTATTTGAAGTTTTGTATTGCAGATGCCAGGTGAAATCTTTGAGGTGGGTCTTTACATTATTTATTCTCAGATTTAAACCAGCTTCATTATTATTTGCACCATTGAATTGGGATGCAGCCTCCATAAAGATTTTATTTGCTTTTGACCATCAAAGGTTAAATTCGTTTGCTGAGGGTATGTATTGATTTCCATCATTAAATAACGGAATATTAAAAGAGTTGATAAGTGTAACTTCACACCGCTTGTCAAAGTGGTACGTTTTTTCTGTAACCCCTAATTTCCATTAATAGTGGCATAATTATCTGCCATGCCTAATGTTTCGAACTGTCCTGGCATGTCCAACCATCTGATATTGATTCCAGACAGATCATTTGACTGCTAATGTTAAACAAGTTTAGTGCATAACTGGTTTCCATATTGAAACTATTTGCGATGCCAATTGAATAGATTCAGCCCACATATTTAATGGCTTGGCAACATAATTAAATTGATTGTTGGCTGCAAAATCAGCATCACTGTACGTCACTTTCAAGTCGGCCAACATGTAGCAATTCAGTAAAAAAATCATACCTCCTGTTATTTTATTTTTGGTAAAAGTAAATTGTTGCAAAGTGGCTGCTTCACTTGCAACACACATTGGATGAACTCTTTCGATAAATGTCGAATTCACAGGAAATTCCAAAAATATTGATAAGGGCATAGGAAATAGTTTATTATATTTTGTTTCGTTAACAGGATCCTGATTTTTTGCAATTGCTTTTTTTTTTTTTTTTTATTGGCTTTAATGTTTTCAGCCAGCACATTATTGTTAGTAGGAGGCATTATTTTTGTTGGAATTATGTTAAATGCCATTTTTTTAAATAAACTGTTCAAATCTTTTTTTCTTTTTTCTATTTTTATTCTGTTAATGTTGCTGATACTGTACTGGTGACCAACATGGGATATAATTGGAAGGAATAGCTGTGTTACTACGATACACATCTTCTATACGTGCTTCTTCATTTTCCACTTGTTGGATAAGAGGTCATTGTTTACAAGGACTTACCAAATAATGTTCTGAATTACTGTACTTTGCCATGTACCCATTCCACATTCATTTTTTCCTTTTCTTTATTATTTGTAGTATAAATCAAAAATAAGCAAAGGTTTTCCTGTATCATTCACTCTGGTATATTTAAGGTAGATGAATGATTTCTGAGCCCCAGACGGGGATCGAACCTGCAACCTTCTGATGACCAGTTAGACGCTCTAACCATTGAGCTACCGAGACTCAGATGGTGAGCTAAGGTGCAAATTCGATATATATGTGTGATCTTAGTGAAAGCCACTATATATTAATAATGATTGAAGAAGTTTGATGTTTAGGAAACATGAGAGCTTGGATATATTAAGGTAGATGAATGATCTTCAAGCTCAATACTCAGAAAATGATTTCTGAGCCCCAGATGGGGATCTAACCTGCAACCTTCTGATTACTGATTAGATGCTGTAACCATTGAGCTACCAAGACTCAGATGGTGTCTCTGGGGCTCAGAAATCATTTTCTGAGTATCGAACTTGAAGATCATTCATCTACCTTAATATATCCAAGCTCTCACATTTCCTAAACATCAAACTTCTTCAATCATTATTAATATATAGTGGCTTCTGCTTAGGTCGCACATATATATTGAATTTGCACCTTAGCTCAATGGTTAGAGCGTCTAACCTGTCATCAGAAGGTTATGGGTTTGATCCCCATCTGGGGCTCAGAAATCATTTTCTGAGTATCAAGCTGGAACATCATTCATCTACCTTAGAATATTCAAGCTCTTACGTTTCCTAAACATCAAACTTCTGGGATATTTGTTGTAAACAAGTTCAAAACAAATGGTATTTTTGGCGTCTTTGTCAACCAACAAGAATGAAGAAATTTTTATTTTACCGGCATTTTTAACACTTTCAAGAGTAAATCTTTCATCAATCAAACAGAAAAAAACACTATCTAAATAGTCTGAACAGCACTCAAGTCAGTCGCAATGTTAGCTCCTTTAACATTGGTCAAAATAACCCCTCCTTCAAGTTGCTTGCTTTTTGATGGAAGTATATTTGTAAAAATAATTTTACTTGCATAATATAAAATAAAAGAATCTTGAACATTAGATAGTTAAACATTTTTCAATTTTGTATGAACAGAATCGGTCCATTGTTTTTCTTTTACTATTAAAAAAATGTTCAGAAATTTCATAAGATTCAACAGCCATGTCCCCATTTTTTTCGAGAAGTTTTAACGTTAACACAATACCGGTATTTTTTCTTTTTTTGCCCACAATTAACTTTCAAAACCCCACCATCATCGGATTTATTTTGTCTGCACCAATATTCATGATAAAAAGTATGCATCATGTAAAAAATGTTGTTTTTTCCTTGTTGAAAGACTGTTTCATTGTTTAATTATCTTCAATAGAATAAATTCCATGTCTGATATACTGTTGTGGTATTGACTAGCATCAATAAAAAATCCGAAAAATTAATTTATAATGAAAACTAACACGTATCATTTTTGTCAATGTTCAGTGTGGTTCTTGGATATTGAATTTGATTCACTCTTATGTACGTATTGCCATTATGACAATGCAAAAGGGTATTCAATCCCATTTGAAATTCGTTGATATGATTGTCAAATAGGGGGTTATTTTGATTACTCACAAGCTGGATATTTGTCATATCGCTTGTAATTCTTCTTTATTTTAATTGCATAATGTGTACATAATTGAGTCAGTGGTGAAAACTTTATGAATGATAAACACTTCGCATCCCCACCTTTCCAGACTCAATTTTTCAAAAATATTTTTCAATCAAGAAACACAAACACGATCTCCTACACAAAATGTAAATCATGTCAGTTTGTAATAATCAAAAAGCAGTATCTCTTTATCATCCCGATACACCTTGTACAGGGTTAATTGTCCAAGTGCGCTATGTGGGACCATATTATATCTCTCAACCACCTGCATTGCTTTCACATAAGTCTTATTGTCAGTTACCGTGATGACACATCATCACTTTGAATATACAAATTGCACATTCAACAATCGCTGCTTTAATCTATCATATGTATGAGTGAAAATGTTCAGGAACCACTTTTTCACTATGCAAAATCTCACAAAATTTCGAAGCAACATTTTCTGCAATTTGGTTCCTCATTAACTTCACCCAGACGTATCTCAAACAAACATCTATGACCACAAGCCAATATTGCAACTGATAATTATACCCCCTAATGTCCCATATATAAGCTACATCCATTTGTCAGTGTTAATTTTTTTGAACCAAATTTGTCTTTACAGCATCATCAGGGGCACAGATGGCAAATGTGGTTAGTGCGTCGCTTCTCACTGCCAGGGCTCCAACTTAAGCCTGATCAACCCTTGTTACAAGTTGGATGGGTCACCTCTAATGGTAACCACAGGTTGAATCGCTTGGGTCTCATGTGAGTAGAGTTGTAGTTGGTCTGCCATGCTTTGAGGGTTTTCCTCTGGGTACTCCGGTTTTGCCCTCTCAGTAACATCAACCCTTACATCATAGCTGTGCTCCGTGGACAAGTATAGGTCAAATGGTTTCTGTCTGCAATGTCTTTAATATGCCTTCAACTCGATCATGTTGATCTGCATCCTTAGTAATTCAGCCCAGTGGCTGCAAGTAAGGATGATTAGCTCCCCCCCCCCATCATGTAATTTATATTTTTTAAATAGTTCGTCATCAAGCATCTCTCCTTTAAAAAATCGAGCAGCTTTTTCTATTACATCAATAGGAATAGCATTTTTTCTCTTTTTTTCAAAATTTTTTTTTATTCTTTGCATATCAGGTGGAGTCATTGTCACTTCGTTTCCACCTACAACAAGAAGATAATCAGAAAATGCATCAACAATAAGTTGTTCACTAGTAAGATTTTCTTCATTCATCAAGTCTGTTACACATACGGTCAGGTCCACTTTCAAATGCACTTCATTCTTCCACAATATATTACCAACATCATAAGTACCTTTTAAAAAATACTCATCATATTTACATTTCAGTGTGCAAGGGTGGAAAAAAAAAAAAATCAGAATGAGTATTCACATAATCATTATCTATCACAATACCACCACCATATCCCATCCAATATTCACTTATATTAGCAGTCATATCAGTCAATGGTGTTATCGTTGTCACATTTCCATCTTCTTCACCTGTTTCATTATCATCAGTTATCATTTCTATAATTCTTCTCCCAGAAGAACGTGGTGTTTCCACACCAACATTCCGGGTAGAAGCCATACCAGGACTTTTTTTCTCTTTTGGTCTTTTCTTTCTAGGAGCACTCAATACAGAATTGGAATATATTTTTAGAAACAAACAGGAAAAATTGAACCATAGTTTGGCAATGATGTTTGCAATTGGATCTCTCCAATTGTAAATGATTCGAATTCTCTGTCTTTGTATGATGATGCTGCATCAATATTGTTACACATTGATGGCGACAGAACCACATGAGGATTGTCTTCAAATTCCAAATCATTCTCAGGTATTGAGCGTATCACATCCTGATATAACACTTGCAACAATCCATATTGCTGATCAGATTTTTTCACCAGTCTGCAATCTTAAAAATTGTCGTCTCAATTTCTAACTGCCAACATGCCGGAAATGTAGTTGTTTTTAATATACAATGGGAATTTGAATAAAAAATGTTCTCTCTTCATCGATATGGGAGTCACTTGAAAGATTCCCATTGGATTTTTGTATGGATAATATGTGACGAATGCTCCACTTCCATCAGCATATTCCAACAGCTCCCATCTTTCTATCACATGGAAAAAAAATATATATTTTTTGTTAAAACTAGAGAGAAAATTTTTCTTCATCCAACAAAATCGATTAATTTACCATATAATATTTGCATAAATTATCAAAATTAATGTGTTTTTTTTAATTTCATACAAATAACCCTGTCTACAGGAATTTTTCCAGTAAAAAATATATGTTTTTATAATTATCTAAAATTTTTCTCTAGCATCATCAAACCTCACCTGGTGTAAAACGGTAATTTCAGGAAATGTATCCAACCTGTATGAACCTTTCTTTTCAACTCTTACAAGAAAAACACAATGACAATCATACTTTTCTTCTCTCTTAAATGAAATAAATTCCAATGAAATAATAAGAAAAATCACATATTCGTGTAAAAAATACTCAACATGTGGCACAACCAAATATATATGTAAATAATATTTTTGATTATTTGCTTCAAGCTCAAATTGTAAACTCAGTAAAAAATAGAAAAAATCAATGTGGTGAGATTCCACATTTTTCACTTTATATAAAACCACACCTGAATAGTCAAGGGGTTTTTCTCCTTCAGCATACAAAAGTGAAAACTCAGATCTTCCTTTTTTGAAGCAGTTTGATGTTAGAGAAATGTGAGAGGTTGAATATATTATGGTAGATGATCTTCAAGCTCAATATTCAGAAAATGATTTCTGAGCCCCAGACGGGGATCAAACCCACAACCTTCTGATTACCGGTTAGACACTCTAACCATTGAGCTACCAAAACTCAGATGGTGAGCTAAGGTGCGAATTTGATATATATGTACAACCTAAGCGGAAGCCACTAGATATTAATAATGATTTGAAGCATTTCTCTAACATCAATGGTTAGAGCGTCTAACCAGTAATCAGAAGGTTGCGGGTTCTATCCCCATCTGGGGCTCAGAAATAATTTTCTGAGTATCGAGCTTGAAGATCATTCATCTACCATAGTATGTCCAAGCTCTCATGTTTCTAACATCAAACTGCTTCAAATCATTATTAATATATAGTGGCTTCCGCTTAGGTCGCACATATACAGTGACACACAAAAGTATTGGACACAGGATTTTTTAAGAAAATAACTTCTCTTGTAGTTACTAACCTAAAATTTGAACTGAATATAGTAGATATTTAGGATAGACTAAGTATGAGGAGAATTAACAAATTGTTTGCTTACACAAAAGTTTATTGACTAATACAACAGAAAGTAACATGGAAAAGTTTTGGACACGTGAATAAACAGCATTCAATATTTAATGGCACATCCCTTATTTGAAATTACGGCTGTCAGACGTTTGGAATAATTTGAGATGAGTTTCTTGTAGAAATCAGCACTAATGTTATCCCACTCATGTCAACAAATGTCCTTGAGATCATTCAGGTTTTGTGGATTCCTCTGATCAACTCAAAGTTTAAGGTCCTTCCGCAGGTTTTCTATCGGATTTAGATCAGGCAACTGACTAGACCACTCTAAAACCCTTACTTTCTTTGCCTGAAGCCATTCCTTCATTTTCACTGCAGTATGCTTGGGACAGTTATCTTGCTGAAAAATCCAACCTCTCGGTACCTTGAGCGATTTTACAGATGAAAGCATGTTTTCCTTTAGTATTTCGCGGTACACAGCATTATCCATTGTTCTTTCGATGATATGTAGTGCGCCCGTACCACTGGAAGAAAAACAACCCCAAACCATTATACTTCCACCACCATGTTTGATTGTGGGGATGGTATTTTTGGGGTCATATGAGGTACCCTCCTTTCTCCAGACGTGTCTCGAGCTGTTTCCACCAAAAAGCTCAATCTTAGTCTTGTCAGACCATAATATTTTATTCCAGAAGGAAGCAGGCTTCTTGAGATTATGATTGGCAAACTCTAGACAAGTCATCACATGCTTGGGCTTCGGCAGAGGGGTCTTTCAAGAAGTCCGAGAATGCAGCTGTACCCAGTGGAGTGTACGGCTAATTGTATCCTTACTAACCTTTGTGCCAGCTGCATGCAGTTCCTTCTGAAGTTCTCCTCGTGTTGCGAATGGCTTGTGCATCACTTTACGACCATGCCCTTTTTGAGGCAGATTGGTAGTCAGCCCATGTTCCTTCCATTTCCGAATGATGGCCCCAATTGTACTAATGGGGATCTTTCAATATCCCATTCCACGATTATGATGGTCAATTATAACCATACGAAGTTGTTGGGGGAGCTCCTTTGTCTTCGCCATTCTGAAAAACTTCGCATGTGACAGCCAAATCTTCAATGACCGTTCAAAGCACATGGAGACGTCATGGTGCATGGTGTGCTCTGATTAGTCAGTGGAGATTTGCAAATTAATATGAAATAGACTTCAATCGAAAACTGCAATTTTTATCCTGCTATATTTATATTTTCAGAATGTGTCCAAAACTTTTGCGTGTTACTTTCTGTTGTATCGGTCAATAAGTTTTTGTGTGAGCAAACAATTCTTTATTTCTCCTCATACACAGTCTTTCCTAAACATTTACTATATTCAGTTCAAGTTTTAGGTTAATAGCAACAAGAAAAGTTATTATTTTCTTAAAAAATCCAATGTGTCCAATGCTTTTGCGTGTCACTGTGTATCGAATTTGCACCTTAGCTCACCATCTGAGTCTCAGTAGCTCAATGGTCAGAGTGTCTAACTGGTAATCAGAAGGTTCCGGGTTCGATCCTCGTCTGGGGCTCAGAAATCATTCTCTGAGTATTGAGCTTGAAGATTGTTCATCTACCATAATATATCCAAGCTCTCACATTTCTCTAACATCAAACTGCTTCAAATCATTATTAATATATAGTGGCTTCCGCTTAGGTCGCACATATATATCGAATTTGCACCTTAGCTCACCATCTGAGTCTCGGTAGTTCAATGGTTAGACTGTCTAACCGGTAATCAGAAATCATTTTCTGAGTATCAAGCTTGAAGATCATTCATCTACCATAATATATCCAAGCTCTCACATCAATCGGATACAAGTCAAAATCCAAACAATTTTTTTTCTGTGCAGCTTGATCTGATTTGATCGCATGTGCATTCTCTCATAACTTTAATCAAAACTTTAGCATACCATACTAGCAAATTCAGCATACTCAACACAGAAAAGTATTAATTAAAATTTGAGAAATATAAAAATGATCTAACATGCAATAAATTTCCAGACACACTCCTACCATACAAACAAGCACAAACAAAATCAGGATAAGCGTAACTGAATATTGTGAAATTTGTGACTCCCCTAATCTTTCTATTCCCCATATTAGTCATTTTTTTGAGTACCATATTTGTTCAATTAAGTGCCACGTTCCCAGTGCAGTGCTTTTTTGAGGAATTCCACATTTAGTCAAGCGGGAAAAACTTACACACTTTAAAAAAACTTTTGATTTCTCTGAGGCTTGCCCAAGGTTATAGGTCACACTTGTCTTTGAAACCTGATATCTGGTCAAATGCATTGGTTGAGGAATGCATTTTATGTATGTTTCATGTATGACTTTAGTGTTTAGAAATATAAAGGGGAGGTTAAACTACATGGTGAGACACATCACAATGTCTCTCACTTCGCTAATAGTGCAAAATGCAATGCATAAGTTTTACCTGCCATCTTAGCATGAGTAACTTTTATCCAACTTGACTATAACTAAAAACACCATTGTAATGCGATTCTAAAATAGCATTGGTAAATTATTTTCATTAATGGCAATGTTCTTCAGTTCAAAGTGACTATATTTTGATGCTTGTCCATTTAGTTCTCTCTCCAAAATACTGACATTTCTCAGTTCTGATGTGAAGGCTGTGAATTTTGCCAGTACAACAAGCCCAACTTCCCTCTTACTTGTGCAACTAGCTGATTTTCGGCATTTGCTTGTACGAAATAGCTCAACAAGTGCAACAGTTCTATCGGCACATGGCCCACAAGGGTTTTGTTAGTGTTGAGGTTTATATACACATAAAGGAGAATGCGGAAATGGTGAGCTAAACAAGAGTACTATCAGTCCTGCTTGGGACTGCCAAAGGAAAGCAACAGACTAGATTGAGTGGAGGTGGTAGAAAACCTTTGAGGAAGTCATGCTGGAATGGCTCGAAAGTAGGCGTGCTTGAGGATTATGAGTCTCGTGTAAGCTCATAATGAAGAAAGCAGAAATAACATATCATGATATGATGGAAAACCTTGTGGACAGTGAAGACTTTGAAGCTTCCAGATGATGGCTCCACAAATTTATCAAGCAAAATGGGTTGTCATTGAGACAAAAGACCTCCACTGCTCAACAAGATCCGGAGAGAATTTTGTCAAAACTTGTCTCATATGTAATCTAGGTTAGGAGACTACAAGAGAAACACAAATATAGCATCTCTGATATAATTGCCATGGATGAAACCCCAGTTTGGTGTGACATGATATCAGAAACAACTGTTGATGCAAAGGGAAAGAAAACTATTACTCTGAAATCTACCGGTCACAAAAAAGCAAGAGTGTCAGTGTGTCTTGCCGCAAAGGCCAATGGAACAACAGTCCTGGCAAAAAGTCTGCAGTATGTTTCACTGTTTTCTTTTTACCAGAATATATTGTGATAAATCATAAAGTATTGAACGTTGTGATTCATCTACTTCAAAAAAAAACTTAAAATGGTATTCCTTAGACACTAACTTTAAAACCTGGGTACTAGGTATGCCCTTAATTCCTTACACAATAAGTAATGATGATTCAAGATGGCTGAACTGTCATCAAAGAAGAGAGCATGTGTAGCGGAGATGGACCATTGAGGCCTCAAGCAACAGGGCATCCCAATCAAGCTTGGCATTTCACAAGGCACAGTGTCAAAAACGCTTAAACATATTAAAAATAATGATTTTGAGGGTGATTTGAGGTCGAAAACTAGATCTGGCAGACCATTAATAATTTCTCCCAAAAGTGACAGAAGAATTCGACACTTAGTGCAAAATGACCCCACTATCTCGTCTGTGGATACTGTATTCCAACTGAATCAGTCAGAAAAGGTAAGCCCATGGACTGTGAGGCATTATCTCAGCAAAAAGGTTTAAAAGCATATAAAGCTGCCAAGAAGCCTCTTCTTTCATCTAAAAATATATGTGATCGCCTCAACTTTAGCAAAAAAGACAAGGATTGGACACCACAACAATGGATGAAAGTGATGCTTAGTGATGAGGTAAATATTGTCCAATTTTGTCGATCAAAACAGTTTGTGAGAAGGCCACCTAATCAGAGATATATGCCCAAGTTTACAACCACTACTGTGAAGATACGCCCTTGGTTATGGTGTGGGGATGCATATGAAGAAAGGGTAGGGGTTCACTGTAGATCATGCCTAAAAACACAGCCCTAACCTCAATGTTTTTGAAAACGGCTGGATGATCCTTAAAAAGAAAGCTACTGACAGACATCCTGCATCTCTTGAAGACCTTGTTAAAGTTATTAAGGACGTCTGGATGACTGAAATAACACCTGAATACTGTGAAAACCTAGTGAAATCAATGCGCAAGAGAATACAAGCAGTCATCAAAACTAAGGGTTATCTTACAAAATACTAAGAGTTTTGGGCTTCTGCTTATTGTCAAAATCGCTTTGAAGAGTCATGTGCCATTAAAAATCAATTTTGTTTTCAAATAATTGTCATTTTTCTTAATATTGAAAAATTGACCTTTTTGATGTAATATTCCAGACTTTTTGCCAGGACTGTAAACTGAAACCTATGGTGGTATTCAAAAGAGCAAAGTGAAAAGTTGTGGCTTTGAAACAAGAATCCCAAAATTGCATAATTGTTGCAACTTCTGTGAACAGATGGATGGATAGTGAGTTAACCACGGTCTGGGTTGACTCCGTAGTTGAAGCACTTGCATTCAAACAAAGGCTATTAGCCTGGGATTCTTATGAGTGTCACATAGAAGATAGTATTACCAACTCATTGAAGTCTAAGAAAATTGATCATGTAATTGTGCCTGGTGGGTGCACAAAGTACATCCAGGCACTGGACGTCAATTGGAATAAGCCATTCAAGGCCTCTTGCACTGAAAAATACAACGAATGGCTGGGAACAGTCGGAATTTATGAAGAAACTGCTGCTGGGAATTTGAAAGTTCCCCGAGGAGAGCTATTCTGCAGTGGATTCTATATGCATGGGCCGAGCTACCAACAAATGTTATCGAGAATTCTTTCTGAAGCTGCACCTTGAACCTCCCTGTGGACAGTTTGAACAATGATGTTATTCACTATTCCAGTCATGTAGCACCAGAAGAGCAATGCTTCATACACTGTTAGGGAACTTGAGGAAACCTGAAATAGCAAATCCTTTTCGAATGCACAGACTCAGATGTGGAAGAGGCGTAGACTCTGATTAAGATGAGGATAATGACATTGAAGTCAAGTGAATACATGAAAGATGGTGGAAAAGTATGGAAAAGGACAATTACCACAGTGAATAGGAGTGTTCGAAGGAACCTGAACTAGGCATAGACAAATTATGAACACAAAATGTTCTGTTGGACACAAATTGCACAGCCAGAAAATAAACCATTAAATTAGAATAAAAAGATGCTTTGTCTCTTTTAATAAATGCCGTCCTCGAATTAGTACCACATGTGAGACATGAAAAATTTAATAAGCGCTGCGGCGCTTAATTGAATAAATATGGTACGCTCTCTTTATAAGTGACAAATTTCAACAAAATAGTAACCAGTGATTTACCAGGCAGAAAGTGAAGTTGTAATTTAAAAATAAGAGCCCAGCTCAAAATTCTAATAGAAAGAGACATTGATAAAAATTTTATCTACTGACATTTTGTTGCTAGATACACAACGTCTTCAGAATAGAAATGAATACTGAGAGCTTGCATGTTAAATTATATTTATCCGATACCATGAAAATGTAATTTAACATGCAAACTCTCAGTATTCATTTCTACTCTGAAGACGTCACACATACAGCAATGAAATGTCAATAAATGAAATTTTTATCAATGTCTCTTTCTATTAGAATTTTGAGCTGGGCATTTATTTTGATAAATTTACCCATATCAAAATGAGAAATGCTTTTGTGCATTTTATTATATTGACAACAAAACTGGACCGCATTTAAAAAAATATACTTTACCAACTCTACTGGAAAATAATACCACTGTTGAGCATGAAAAAGCAATATTTATTTCAATATCGTTCGGCACCAATAGTAAATCAACATGGATAGGTTCCACCCATTTTGGTCTTTCAACTCGCAATTCACCACAAACAGAATACAAAACCCAAAATAAATGGTGAAAACAATAATTTGACAATAATTGTTTCAATGCTTCAACACCACGCATATTGTTTAATTAATTTTTCAGATTCGTCACCTTTCACTTGTAAAACAAAAAAAGAAAACGAAATCGTTTCTACATGACAATAGTGCAATGACGATCATAACTTTTTATCTTTACAAAAAAATAACATCCACGATATTGCATACAACATTCAATGTGATTTACCTTAAATTGATTTTGCAACACAGGCAATTTCAGGCACTCCAAAAATTGTATATTTACAGGTTTCAGTCCAACCTGACTGCATAAACCTCTCTCATAATCCCCACCTTTATACCTGATCACAATATCTGAAATATGGTAATTGTCACTCAACAACTCAACTAATCTCTTTTTTTCCGATCAGCTGTGACAAATAAGCATCACGTGTAGGTTTTATGTGATAATACATGCCATGAACATGTGATTGCATAAGAATATTTTCTTTTTATTGAGATAAATGTAAATCTTGAAAAGACAGAACCACACTATCATACAAGTGAAACATGTCAATTTTAAAAGTTTTTATATTACATATTCAGCGAGGGCAAAATATTCACAATCCATAACATGAGTGACATGAGAAGCTACATCCAAAATTTCACAATCTACCAGTTCAACGTCCAGTTCCTATTTGTTTTAATTACAATGCTGGTAGAGGGTCATCATCATCATCAATACCATCACACCACCATGTGTTATTTTGTGCCTTTGCCATTCAACAAATTCTTTCTTCTACAATTAATCCTTTCCATCAAATCCAAACAACTACATCTTTCTTTACATTGTTTGTAAAGACTTGTAATTTTTATCAAACATTTAAAGACTTCATGTTTCAAGTCGCAAATACATTTTATTTTGTTAAATTTACTGTTTACTGCAACCACAATGTTGACCGGTGATTTTGTATAAATAATTTCACGTTTCACGTAACAAGAGGACTTCAGTCTGTTATGCTCCAGAATTAAATACCCTTTATGATCGTTTGGTCTTTGAAATAACAAAGGTCAATCATCACCATCATCATCATCACATGATTTAAAATGGCGGTTCAACGAATTTTGTTCATGATGTTTGAAATTCTCGATATTCTTATGTGGTGCTTCTTGGATGTCTTCTTCGTCTCCTTTATAATCCATTTGCTTGTGACATACATATTTTGCATCTGTCATTGACTTACCTCTCCTGACTCCAAAATTACATACGTATTTCAAAGTTGTTCTTGCCACGATCATTTCACAACAACAAATACAACACCAAACTCATGTTTTTATATACATGATGGTCATTGTAATGAACTTTCATTTTAAAAAATTGATTCCAAAAAACTATTGGGTGAAATAAAAAAATTCAAAGATCCTCGATAACATTAGTCTCAGAAAAAACCAAATCTACTCATTAATCCATAATAAGGATTAAATATTTTTTAATCTTGTTATTAAAAAAAAACTCTCCATTCTCCCAATTCCAATTTTAAGGACTTTATTTTTTTGACCCAAAAATAAAAAAATTCCTGAAGTACTTTGTTTTTACACCAAAAAATTTCTATTTACGACGTCTCTCTCAAACTACTCTTTCATCCTCTCATCTTTTATCATGGATGAAATACTAACAACTGAGTATATGAGAAAAGCCACAAAGGAAATGGAAAAATCTGTCAAATTTCAAAAATTATTAGACAAAGGTAATCAAAATCAGTGCAAGGGATATTTATTTTAAACAAGTAATTCAACATAACATTCTTTCCTCTCTCTTTCTCCATAACATCGATAACTAACCAAGAAAAAACTCCTCCTCCCCTTCAATGGACTTCAACATCCCCACCATAAAACAATGTCAGTGCAGAAGGGAACCCATGGCAACATATATATACAAACTTTATTTAACCACCGAAATCTCACTCATTATACAAAAAATGCTCTTCTGGAAAGCCGTGAGGAAAAGAAACTAAGTTTAAAAAGTAAAATTTACAAATTTTGACTTGATATTTTTTTCTTAAAAAGATCTATATTAGGACTAGCCTTAAGGTCCTCAGGAAGCGAATTCCAGCATGTTGCACCCTCGTAGACGACACTTGACTTAAGGAAATTGGGGATAGAAAGATTTATCAAATTTCCTCTAGTATTGTAGCCATGTACTGTATCTCTTGTTGAGAATTTATCTGAGAGATACGAAGGAGCCAAATTGTGAGTAATTTTATACATTAGGGTGGCTTTGTTTGCCAACCAATGACCTTCAGGTTTTTGCCACCCTAATTGCACTAACATGTCAACGGATCTGATCTCATAGCCAGAGCAGGTAATTATCTGGCTTGCTCTGTTTTGTAATTTTTGAAGTTTGTCTTTAAGGTCCTTACCACATGAGTCCCATAATGATGAGCAATAATCAAAATGGGGTAGCGCAATGGCATTGTAAATCTTAATAAGGGAGTCATGTGGCACATAATCGCGTATTCTTTTCAAGATTCCTAGACCCTTTTAAACTTTTTTGCAAACATTTTCGACATGTTCATGCCATTTCAGGTTCTCATCAACAATTACCCTGAGGATCTTTTTGTGTCTTACTCTCTTTAAAGTAACTTGACCCAAGAAAAGATTGGGATCAGAGTCTAATTTAGCAATTCTTTTACCCAAGCCAATAATCATATATTCACTTTTAATACTGTTTAGGCTAAGATGATTAGCTGTCAGCCAGTCATTAAGGTTCGCTAGGTCAGCATTGAATCTACTTTCAAGATACCTAACATCAGTGTCCCCGGATGTGAGACTGGTATCACCAGCATACATACCAGGGAAAGTAAATGACAGGCACCCAGGTAAGTCGTTTATGAAGATCAGAAATAATAATGGGCCCAAAATAGAGCCTTGGGGAAGTATTGTAAAGTTGTAAGTATTGTAAGTAAGTATTGTAAAGTTCGTATTGTAGAAACTGCTCCATTAACGAAACTTTGCTGGGACGTATTAAAGAGATAGGATTGAAACCAGCTGAGTTCATTTTCGAAAATACCGTAAAATTTCAGTTTACCTAATAAAATGTGGTGATTGACAGTGTCAAAAGCTTTTTTTAAATCTACAAACACTGCGATATTAATTTTAGCATTATTCACGTTGTTTAGCCAGTACATGGTATCTTTAAGCAAGGCAGTTAACATGGAATGAAATGGGCAAAAACCTGATTGATGATCTGTCAAAAGATTGTTTCTATTAAGATAACTGTAAAACTGTAAAAAAAAACAATCTTGTCAAAAATAGATCTGTAATTATTCAAGTCCCATTTCTCACCTTCTTTGTAAATTGGCATAACTTTACCTTTTTTCCAATCATAAACAAATATTCTCGAAGAAATAGACTTGTTAAAAATTTTGGATAATGGTTCTGAAATAATAGTCACAGCAGTTTTCAATATTTGCCATTGAATTTTGCCCAGACCTGCTGCTTTATTTGACGGCATTTTGTGAATTACATTTGCTACACAACCTGGACTAATATGTTTAAATTTGAAACTACTGCTCGTCTGTTTTAAAAACTCCATGGGATCACATGTGGTATACAGAATCTGATTGGCTAGTTTTGGGCCAATATCGACAAAATGATTGTTAAAATTTTCTGCAATAGTTATACAATCGGTAATAATATTGCCGTCTACTTTCAGCAAATTGACACTTGTCGATTTTGTAGGCTTTTTTAATAGACTATTAAGTAGCTTACAAGTCTTTTTAATATCACTTTTATTTGCTTCTAGATTACTAGTGAAATAATTAAATTTTGCGACCTTGATCTTTTTATTCACTTCATTTCTAGTGGACTGATATAAGTGCCAACTTATTTCGGACTAATTTTTAGCTGCACATCTTTTTAAATCATCTCTATGAAACATTAGTGCTTTTAGGTCAGAAGTTAAGCATGGAACTTCTAAGTTTCTTACACAAATAGTTTTAAGAGGAGCATGAATATCCAAAATCTTAATAAATAAAGTTTTCCACACAAGCCACATTTCATTGGGATCATCAGAAAGTTCTATCATGTCCCAGGGCACTTTACTAAGGTCATTTATAAATTGATTAGCATTAAAATTTCTATGATTATGGGCCTCTGTTGTCCTGGGTTCTTCTTTGGGAGCAAGTGATGAAGTGCAGACACTACTTTCCTGAATACGATGGGGGGTGGTATCAATTACACTGTGTGTTACTTGTAATATGTGTGGGCTCTTTAATTAATTGTTTGTATTGATATTCATCATATAAAGCAGTCAGTTTAGAAGTATGTGATGTCTGGTGTTCACCCATTAAGTTGCAGTTAAAGTCCCCCAAAATTGTCGATTCATTATTATCCAATATATCAAGTTTGGCAATATACTCTTCAAATTGCTCTAAACTATTACTATCACTACCAGGAGGTCTATACCATGTAACACAAAAGGGTTTAATAAATTTTCCAATTATTTCGATAGTTAGAATTTCAAGATCGCTATCAAAATTTTTAATTGAATAATTCCAAGTGTCTTTAATGTACATCAAAACCCCACCACCATGCCTAATTTGATCTTTACGCAAAGTATTATAACCAGGCAGAGAAATCTCAACAATAAGTTGCCTTTTGTTAACTGCAAGGATGTCAATGAGTAGATTAGACATCATTGCAGTTAGCTCTTCAAAATGCTTGATCAGACTTGTGATGTTTAACGCTGCCATTTTGAAACCTTTAATAGCCCTAACACTAGAAATCTCATCAATTGGATTTGAAAAAGCACCTTGATTTATAATTGGACTTCTGCCCACGGGTAAGCTTTCATGATGGAATTCACTCCTTTATAAAATATTTTCGTCTTCAGTAGTCAATAAATTATGATACAAGTCTACAATGACTTTCTTTTCCTGTGCTTCTGCACCGGGGAGGTAGTTATCATCCTTAGTAGGTTCCCTAACTGATGTAATGTTGATATGTAAAAATCCCCATTTCGAGAACTTGACATCGAGTGTTGATTACCTCTTAAGAATTTAATAAACTTTGTAGCTAAAAGGGCCATTCCCTTCACATTCAGATGAATATTACTGCCGTTAAGTCATGTATTATCAATACTAAAATTATCAATAAATGACATACCGTCACTCAAACATTTCTGCTACAGGATTTTGTTAACTTCTTCAATTTTACCTGCTACTTGCATGTCTTGCCTTCGGATTATGTCTGATAAAGCAATCTTTGCATAGGGAAATTTCTGCTTCAAGTTTGCAGCAAGGTTCCCAATTTCCTGGGCGCAGTCTACTGGAGAATCTATTGAAATGTTGTTAGTTTCAGCATGAATAATTACATGTGATGGGTGAGAGTAGACACTTTAGTTGAAATACTCTCAGCTGTCTCACCTGGATAGGTGTATTTATATACCTTCTTCTTAGACAGTTTCTTTGGATCCACATGCTTAATCATTGCATCACCTACCACAACAACAAGACTTCTCTGCTGAGCTGGACTTTTTCCTATAGGTGTCAGGTGGCACTTGTTCACTTGAATTATCAACAAACCGACCACCAGCAGTAGCACCACTTCTTTGGGCACTGTTATCTTGCATTTGTTTATCTTTATTATTATCGGTTTGGACACTACTATTTTGAATTTGATCATCCTCATTCCCGGAGGGTGTCCCTTGGTTAATAACTAATAAGTCTTCGTGGCTGTCTATATCACTCAATATCAAAAAACGATTGTTTACTGCCAATACATCAGCATTTCGTGGCATCGATTTGCTATCGCTGGTTTGATTCATAGATGATTCTTCTGTTTGATGCTTCTTCAACTTGTATTTGCACTTTAGACTACATTGTCTATTATTATTTTCATTATTGGTTGTGCATAAGTTTAGTATAGAATTGTCCAGTTTACTTGATCCAGGATTGTCACCTATTTGTGTTGTCTTATTGCTTGTACATGAATCTGCATAATAATCATCATGAATTTGTATCAGTTTTATTGATGCCACTAGACTCATTTTATCAGTCTCGAGATCTTTAATTTTGGTATTTAGGTCAGAAATCATGGATGAACTAGCCATAAATTTACCATTCAGTGTCTCATTTTCTTTCTTCTATCATATCTATTCGTTGCTCATAAATAGAGTTTATAGTTCGGCTTTTTAATTCATAGAGCTCATCTATAACGAGATTCACTTTACACACCAATTTTTCTTCAATATTCTGTATCCTCAAATGCAGTTCTGTAAATCTATCATTAACTGTTTTAACACAAGCATCAGTTTTATCACTTGCATTATTTAACAATGTCTGCATATCCTTAACCTGCTCTTGCTTATTGTTGTAATTATCATTATAATTCATTTTACCCTTTCCTTTTCTTTTGTCCATAACATTTTTTTATACTCTTCTATGTGTGCACATAAAACATTGCACTGACATTTTGATTCTTTCTCTCCCTTATTTGGACGACTAAAAAATGCATTTACCCAATGTATCACTTTGCTTTTGCTTAATTTTAATTTCTTAGTCAACTCCATAACTGCTTTTCTTTTTTTTAACATCCTCCTCCTCCAAAAAGACTACCCAATAATTGCATTGCCAACCCTTCCAATGTAGCAGTGAGTAAAGGCCAAATTCCTCCGCACTGATGTATCAGCCTCCCCCTCCCCCTCCCTTTATTTCCATATAGATATATAGAGATATATATAGATATATCTATATCTATATATCTATATCTATATATCTATATCTATATCTATAGATCTATATATCTATAGATCTATATATCTATATCTATAGATCTATATATCTATATCTATAGATCTATATATCTATATCTATATCTATAGATCTATAGATATAGATCTATAGACAGATCTATAGATATAGATCTATAGATATAGATATATAGATATAGAGATATAGAGATATAGAGATAGAGATATAGATATAGAGATATAGATATAGAGATATAGATATAGAGATATAGATATAGAGATATAGATATAGAGATATAGATATAGAGATATAGAGATATATAGATATAGAGATATAGAGATATAGAGATATATAGATATATATATATAGATATATATATATAGATATATATATATAGATATATAGATATATATATATATAGATTGATTGATTTTTATTTAATCACGGTAATTCTATCAGAAATAAAATTACAAAGGAATTTTAGCTCTGGTCTACCTAGAAGCCGTGTGAATAATATAATGTATTTACATATTTTTTTTTTTTATGAATATATTTACATACATACAAAGGACTAATTACAGTTGTTTTTAATGTTGTCAATGCAAAAGTTGCAGTTCCGGATATCTTGCTTGAATTTGTTTAAATCCTTTTCATTTCTTAGTGAACTCGGTAATGAATTCCACAAGATTGATCCTGAGACTGCAAAGCTGTTTCTGTAGGTTTTAGTTCTTACTTTTGGTATCTGGAGAGTATTATCAGATCTGAGGTTATAAATGTTTGTCCCAATTTGTTTGTCAAACATTTCACTTAGATAGGATGGAGTTTGGCCATTGGCAACCTTATGCATCATAATTGCTTTTTGGCATTTTCTATTATGATCCAGAGTAGACCATTTTAGGTTTAAAAAGACATCACAAGTATAGATAGAATATGGTGCCCCAGTTATGATGCGGGCTGCACGGTTTTGTAGTTTTTGGAGCTTATCAATAAGTGTTTTATCAATGCTATCCCAAACAACAGAAGAATAACTGAAATGTGGTTCAACAATAGCATTGTAAACCATTGTTAGCAGCTCCTGGTTAAGAAAAGGCTTGGCTTTCTTCATAATTCGTAAGTTTGTTTTTATTTTGCTAATGATATTTTTAATATGTCTTTTCCAATTTAAATTTTCGTCAATTGTAAGACCCAGACATTTGACCTCCCTAGCTTGTTTTAAAGCTATTCCATTAATTGATAAATTTAGTTGGTTTGATAAGCTGGCTATTCTTTGCCAGGAACCAATTATCATGTACTCAGTTTCAATGACATTCAGTGTCAGTTTATTGACACAAAGCCAATCTACTACACATCCAATGTCTTTATGAAGCATAGATTTAATTTCTGAAATAGAAGAACCAGAAGCAGTTAGGTTTGTGTCATCTGCATACATTCTGGTTGAACTGCATTTGACACAGTTAGGGAGGTCATTGATATAAATCAGGAATAATAATGGCCCTAGGATAGTACCTTGGGGGACACCACATAAAAGTTGTTCTGGATCTGAGAGATTTCCATTTACGATGCACATCTACACTCGATCATTGAGATAAGACTTAAACCAGTCAACTGTAGACTGACTTAGGCCAAGGTATTGTAATTTCCTTACAAGAATAGTGTGATCAACAGTATCGAAGGCCTTTTTCAGATCTAAGAATAAGACACCATTTAAGAGTTTTCTATCTATGTTGAAACACCATTCATTAGTTAAATCTAGCATGGCTGTGGTGGTAGAAAATAATGATCGGAAACCAGACTGTCTGGGATTTATCAAATTGTTTTTGGTTACATAGTCATCTAGTTGGTCATACACAATTTTTTCAAAGATACGTGCAACCACTGAGATGACTGAAATTGGTCAGTAGTTGTTTACATCACAGTGGTCACCCGTTTGAAAATTGGTGTGACCCTAGCAATTTTCCAGTCATTTGGAAAAATCTTTGTTTCAAGTGATAGATTGAATATGGCACTCAAGGATTCGTAAATATATGGTGCTGATAATTTTAGAATTTTGTTAGAAATTTTATCAATTCCTACAGCTTTTCTATCTTTACTGGTTTTTAGTAATTTCAAGACAGTAGTAGGCAGGATTTTTTTAAAGCTAAAAGTGGAATTGGTTTTAATTAGATAATCTTCAAATGTTTTACTACTGTTTGGTTGCAGTATCTTTGATGCAAGATTTGGACCAACCTTAACAAAATGGGTGTTCAAAGAATTTGCAATAGTCTTGGTGCCAGTAATGCTTTCAGATGAAGAAAGGTTAATTTTTGTTATTTCAGTGCTTTTAGCCTTTTTGCCCATCAGATCATTCAATACTTTCCAGGTTCCTTTTTGATTTCCTGAGTTATTTCTAATCTCATTTTTATAGTAAGCCTTTTTTGTCTTTTTTATCTCCAGATTAACGGCATTCTTTTTTTGTCGAAAAGGCATCCAATCAGTCTGTGAGTTAGATTTGAGTGCTTTTTTCCTCAGAATATTTCTAGCATACATTTCTTGTTTGAGTTTTTTATTGATCCAAGGTGATGGAGAGTTGCGTACTCTTTTGACTCGACATGGAGCATGTCGGTTCAAAATAGCCTCTATTTTAGTTTTCCATTCATCCCATGCATGGTTTATATCATGAGAATTTTGGAATGTTTGCCAATCAGTGTTCTTGATGTCTAGAAGGAAATCATTTTCACTAAAATTCTTATAATCCCTATATTCAACAAATCGTGGGGGACCTTTTTGACAAGAAAGCTTCCGAACAGCAAAAATTAGATTATGGTCACTGATTCCTGTAGTAATGACTCCATGATGGGTTAGATTTTCTTCACTGTTAGTAATTAAATGGTCAATTAATGTTTTAGTACTCTCAGTAACACGAGTTGGGCTGTCAATTAATTGAGATAATTGATAAATATCTAATAAATCCATCAGCTTTGTTGTTTGTGGTTTAGTGTTAGTAGCAAGAAAGTCGCAATTTAAATCACCGAGGACATAGTACTCTTTGTATTGAGAATCAGCTTTTTTTAAGAATTCTTCAAATTTGTCAAAGAGATCATCTGAGGATTTGGGTGGTCTATACCAGGTTGTAAAGAGGAAAGGATAAGAGTTTGGTTTAATTATTTCAATTGAAATAATTTCTAAGCCTTCCTCTTCAAAGCACAATTTTCTTGTGAAATTAATTGTGTTTCGAATGTAAATACAGACTC
Source organism: Heliopora coerulea (assembly GCA_030142905.1). Classification (NCBI taxonomy): domain Eukaryota; kingdom Metazoa; phylum Cnidaria; class Anthozoa; order Scleralcyonacea; family Helioporidae; genus Heliopora; species Heliopora coerulea. Next base: position 1,138,299 of record JASJOG010000075.1, on the reverse strand, counting down.
CACCTCCTGATTTATCCCTGTCTTTTCTAATACAGGTATAGCCATTTATGTTTGTTATATGTTCATCATCATATTGATCTAGTTCTGTTTCATTTATGGCTAACACATCAAAATTATTATTTATTAGGTTAATCTGTAATTCATCGATATGTTTTGAGAGACTATTTACATTCAAGGAGCCCATCTTAAAACCTCGAATTTTAGAAAGGTCTGTATCTGGAGTTAGTACAGGCTGTGTTGTAGGATTTTGATGTGATGTATTATTTGCATTGACAACATTTATGTATCAATAATTTATATAATTTCTTAAGTTAGCTGCTAGGGTGTGCAAACCCTTAGTGTTGAGATGTAGTCCACCTGCATTCAGACATATCTGTTGAATATTGTCATTCTTAATAAAGTCACAGTTATTAATTAAACAGAGCTGTTCAAGCAGATTATTAGTTTGCAGAACTTTTTCAAATAATGGTTTGTCATTCCTATGAATAACAGACGAGACTGTGATACTTACAGTAGGGTGTTGTTGTTTGATCCCACTAATAACATCTGACATTTTCTCCTTTATGGTTTGTGGATTGTCTCTGTGGAGGTTGTTTGTGCCAGCATGGATTATGACGTGGTCGGGCTTTCTTTTCAGGATAGGCTTGACATAGTCTTCCAGATCTTCTATTGTCACACCAGGAAAGGAATGCGATGTTACTTTGCAAGATCTTGATAATTTTCTCCCGTTAATGAGTTTAGCCATCAAGTCACCAACGACGGCAATATGCCTCTTCCTTGGGGTTTGGTTTGGTCTGCCATTCGGTTGGTCATTTTGGGAATTTCTTGGCCCTTGAGGGGTTTTCTTGTTGTATACGTCTTGGTTTCCAGCAGCATCTGTTAGTTTAAGTTTGCCAGTATTGACTCGGCAGCTACTGTCGTCGGTTTTCTTCGTCTTTGTAGATTGATCATGCCTTTGACTTTGAGTTTGGTTTGCATTCCGTTTCTTCCCTCGAACCTCAATCCAAGGATTTTTGTTGGACGAGATTTCTTTTGTTGAATGGTTGGATTCACATTCTTGTCTAAGCAATTTGATGACAGCTAATAGGTTGTGCCATTCAGCTTCGAGTTTCTCAATTTGTGATTTTAGGTTGCTGCATGAATCACAATCGAGCTTGGCATTTGAATTTTCGGTACTTCTGAATTTACTTTTGAGGCAGTTCAATTTACTCCATAATTCAGCGATTGATGAAGAGTTCTTTTCACAGCCCGAACATATATGTTGGTGAGAGTTTTCTAGTTCGAGAGAGTTCGATTCGTTTGCTTCGGATTTGTTGTTGTTATTGTTGGATAATTCAACATGGCCGTCGTTCTTCACCGCCGCCGCCACGTGGTCTGTAACATCGGCTGGATTTGTCGAGTTATCGAAAGACACGATTAGTTTTCTGATCGCTTCATGTTTTGCCCCTTGGACATTGAGAGTTTTGGTCCCAGGATAGAAGCAAATGGTAACAGATTGACTTTTAAAAACATAAAAACCACCGTTGTTTGTTGTATGTGACCAAGCGTCCTCTAAGTTCAGCTGATTCGCCACGAAGAGTTTAAGGCTTTCAAGGTCGTCTAGCCATTTAATCCTTGCCCTGTGATTAGTCCATTCAATTAGGATTGGAACTCTGCTAATATCTTCTACACTTTCAACGTCAACTAGGTCGTGTTCGTCTCGATCAACAGAGCCCGATTCGTTCGTGCTACACGCCATATATAGATATATATATATATATATATATATATATATATATATATATATATAGATATAGATATAGATATATATATATATATAGATATATATATAGATATATATATAGAATTGCAATTGCAATTGGCAATGTTTAAGCACTCTGAGATGAAGGCCCAAAAGTCATAAAAACGTTTGGATACAGTCCAGAAGAAAACTCAAATGACTGGAAAGTGGTAAAGGTGAAATTTGAAGGTCGTTGTATAGGGTAAGTCAATGAGATATTCGAGCAATATGTGTTAACAAGTGTGACAAATTACAAGACGAAACAGTCGATAGCTACATGGCTGAATTAAAGACAGCAAAAACATGTAACTTCTGCGACTGTTTACGGCATAGTCCTATACGGGATTGTATAGCGTTAGGGATAAAAAATGAGCACACAACGAAGAAGCTGCTTAAGAAGCGAGATTTGACACTAAACAAAATGCATTGACACATGTCGTAGCAAAGAGATTACCGAAATGCAAATGACGTCAATGGGTGCAACGTCTAATGAACATGCTAACAAGATTAAGACATGAAGAAAGCAACAGAATAAAGAATCAGAGTTGGAAGAGTTAGGGGACGAAGAAAGGAATATAAAGTCAGTCAAAAAAAAAATAGCATGTAAATTTTGCAGGTATGACCACATGTCAGATAAGTGGAAGTGTCCAGCCTGGGGGAAAACCTGCAATAAGTGTAAAAGAAAGAATCATTTTGCAAAGAAATGTTGGAGATCAGCGAAGAGGAAATTAGTGTTGTAAGGATTAAAGCAATGAGAGAGAAAGCAGTATTTGCAAAGATGTTGGTCAATGACATTCAGGTAGATTTTCAAGTGGATTGCAGTGCCAGTGCAAACATACTTCCATGTAAGTATATGAAAAAGGCAAAAATCTCTGTGTGACAGGATGTTGGTGATGTGGAACAGTAACAAAGTCAAGCCAATGGGGACATGTGTTGTTCCAGTGGTCAACTTAAGAAATCAGAAGAAATATGTTAAGTTTTTGATCGTCAAGAATGATGACCTGACACCTTTGTTAGGTTTGAAGGCCACGGAAAAAATGAAGCTATTAACAATTCTCAAAGAGAACTTTATCAGCACGGTGTCTTGCAAGGCAACAGATGTGGGTGACAAGTATGCTGAGGTCTTTAGCAATGATTTAGGAAAACTTCCAGGAACAGTTCATCTAGAAGTGGATCTGAATTACAGCCCAGTTATACTACCAGCATGAAAGATCCCTGTGTCAGTGAGAGAGTGATTCAGAGTGGAGCTACGACAATTGCCGAGTGGGTGAGTCAAATTGTCGTTGCCTTGAAGAAATCCGGGGCATTGTGTGTATGTATAGATCCAAAACCTTTAAATGAAGCCTTGAAGAGAGAAAGATATCAAATCCCTGTTGTGGATGATTTGCTTCCTGATTTGTTAGAGGCTTGTGTATTTTCCAAAGTCGACCAGGCATCTGCATTCTGGCACTTAGAATTGGACGAGGAATCAAGTAAGTTGACAACATTTGCTACTCCATACAGAAGATTTTGGTGGCTGTGCTTGCCTTTTGGTTTAAATGTTTCCAGTAAGATATTTCAGAAACGCCTCAGCCAAGAGCTGCTTGGACTCGAGGGAGTAAAGTGCATTGCAGATGATGTACTTGTTTACGGCACTAATGACAAAGAGCATTATCAAAACTTTGAGAAGCTCTTGGAATGGTGCAAACAGAAGAATATTAAGTTGACTAAGGACAAGTTGGAATTCAAATGTAAAGAAGTCTCGTTTCATGGTCATCTTCTTACCAGTGAAGGTTTGAAAGTCGACCCAGAGAAGGTGAAGGCAATTACGGCGATGCCACGACCTACCAGTGCTGAAGAAGTCTCAAGGTTGAACGGAATGGTAAATTACCTAAGCCGTTTTCTGCCTAATTTGTCGGAGGTAATGAAGCCCCTGTGCGATCTGATGCACAAAGAGATGGTGTGGTGTTGGTCAGAAGCAGACGACAGCCTGGAATGAAGTGAGGTGTCTTATTGCCATGACTCCAGTCCTTGCATTCTACAAACCGTCAGAAAGTCTCGAGATCCAGTGCGACAGCAGTCAAACTGGTTTGGGCGTGGCTCTGATGCAGAGTGGTCATCCCATTGCATATGCCAGCAGAACACTATCTGAAATGGAAACAGTATGCGCATATAGAAAAGGAGATGTTGGCAATCGTTTATGGGGTAGAAAAGTTTAACGATCATACATTTGACAGAAAAGTTACTGTCTACAGCAATCACAAACCTCTCAAAAGTATTTTGAAGAAACCTCTTTGTCGAGCACCTAAGAGGCTGCAAGGAATGATCTTCCCCCAGAAGTATGATATTGAGGTGAAATACGAGAAAGAAAGGAATATGTTTCTTGCTGACACATTGTCAAGACCAAACATCCCTGATGGCGGTCAAGGTGTTCTGGAGTTCAAAACCATTAGCATGATGAAGTACATTCCCATTTTTGATGAGCGGTTGCAGGAAATCCAACAAGAGACTAAAAGTGTTGAGTCTTTACAAGTTCTTACGGCAGTGATCCATCAAGGATGGCCAGAGCAGAAAGATGCCCTTCCAAACATCACACCCTACTTTAATATCAGAGATGAGATGTTGATCCAGGATGGTCTGGTGTTTAGAGGAGAAAGGGTGGTTGTCCCACAAGCAATGAGAGGCAAGATGCTAAGGAAAATTCACAACTCGCACCTGGGAGTAAACGGTTGTTTAAATCGAGCTCGAGAATTTTTTGTACTGGTCCGGGATGTCAAGTGATATGAAGAACCACATGTCAACATGTGAAGCCTGTTGTCAGTACGAGAGAAGTCAGCCAAAGAAGATGTTGTGAAGTCATGAAGTAGCAAATCAAGCATGGCAATGTGTAGGCCTTGACCTATTTGAGCTCGAGGGAAAACACTACTTAGTTACTGTTGACTATTATAGTGATTTCTTTGACCTGGATCATTTAAAGAATATATCCTCGGTGCATGTCATTAGAAAGATCAAGAGTAATTTTGCAAGACACAGCATACCTGAGCAGGTTATAACTGACAATGGCCCGCAGTTTTTGGCACGAGATTTCCAGATATCTGAAAAGGAGTGGGATTTTCAACACGTGACAAGCAGTCCATACTACAACCAAGCAATGGTAAAGCTGAAAGTGCAGCAAAAGAAGCCAAGAAAATCTTAAGAAAATCGAAGAAGGCAAATTCGGATGCGTTTGTGGCTGTTCTTGACCATCGAAATACACCCTCCATGAATATGAAGAGTAGTCCGGCCCAGCGTCTACTGAACAGACGAGTGAGAACTTTGTTGCCGACAACAGCAAGCCTGTTACAACCCCAAACAATGAATGAGAAATTAGTAGAGTGGAAAAGACAACAATCTAAGTATTACTATAGAGAAGCTGTCGATTTAGATCCACTTGAAGATGAGGATGTTTTAAGAATCAAGCCATTTCATTTGGGAAGAAAAGAATGGGAAAAGGGTGTGGTTAGAAGACGTCTTGATGAAAGATCATATGAAGTAGAAATGTCACATGGTACATTAAGACGAAATAGAGTCCTGTTAAGGAAGACTGATGAGGTAGCACCAGACATTGAACAAAATTTAACAATGGTTGACCCCGGCCATCTAGAAGACCAAGCAAGTTCATCTAAAGAGATGATTGGCAAGGAAGCAAGAGCAGAGGTTGTATGTTCTCCTGCTGCAGAGGATAACACAGGTGTGCAGCCTTTGCGTAGATTGGGAAGAACACTAAAACAGCCAAGCTATTTACAGGATTATATGCTAAAATAATAATGTTAAGATACATTCTAATTGTTAGCTTATATTTATATAATGTAGTTAAATTATATTTAAATGGACACGTACTGTTCAGTTATATTTATTGGTTCTTATATTTAATGTGCACGAATGGTTTCAAAACACTTGATATCTACATATTTAATTCTTTCAGGCATTATTTAGTTCCAGAAAGGGAAGGATGTAATAATATGGTCTGATACCCTTCGGGGTTTGTGAAATGTCAATTAGTTTAGTTAAACTATATAAATGCAATGTATAATTTGTTTACGAGTTTGAAAATACAAGTACTTATCAAGATTAGATGATGCTGTTATAACAAGTGACTCTGCTTCTTATCGTCGAGTTGAAGGGGATTCGACATCCACTCGCCAAACCACCATTTGTAAAACCATAATTAATCTCATCAGCACTGGAGAACTTCCTGATTCTGCAGGGAATCTCTTAGTTGACACACCTTGCACACCTGTTATGTACTTTCTACCCAAAATTCAGAAAACTAACAACCCAGGTAGGCCCATTGTGTCTACCTGTGGTTGTCCCACTGAACTCATCTCCAGCTATCTTGATCATGTTATGGCACCCCTGGTTAAGGAATTACCTTCCTACATCAAGGACACCAAACATGCTCTCCAAATCTTCCAAAACATCACCTTCTCAGGCACCCACACATTCATTTTCACCATGGGTGTCAAATCCTTATACACTGTCATTCCACATCATGAGTGTCTGAAGGCACTTAAATTTTTCTTTGATAAGTGCCCCACCCAGGAACTGTCAACAACCACATTGATTCATATGGCAGAGTTAGTGCTCACACTCAACAATTTTTACTTTCATAGTGAGCATTATCATCAGATAAGTGGTGTAGCTATGGGCACCAAATTGGGTCCTAATTATGCCAATTTGTTTGTTGGTTTTGTGGAAAAACAACTCTTTGAGTACACTGGTCCTATGCCTGATTACTTTGGTAGGTACATTGACAACTGTCTTGGCACAGCATCATGTTCCTGTGTCGATTTGGAGCAGTTCATTAACTTTGTTAATGGTGTCCATTCCTTACCCCAATTCACATGGGACATCAATGAGACCAGTGTATCATTCTTAGATATACTTGTTTCAATCAATGGCAATAGACTCACCACCTCTGTGTTCTACAAGCCCACTGACACCCATAGTTATCTTCTTTATTCCTCTTCCCACCCCAACCACACCAAAAGGTCGATCCCTTTCTCCCAGCAAGGCTATCCCACCCCACTTCTCGAGACTGCCTTAACCAAGGCTGCCCAGATTCCCCTTATGGATACCCTCACAGACTCTGTAGTCAATGTTTCCAAAACAATGCCCTTAGTGCTCACTTACCATCCTTCAATTTCAAAGTAAGGGATGTCATCCACAAGAACTTCCATATCTTAAAGAATGATCCTGAAACATCTTCCATTTTCCCTGATAACCCTCTAGTCTCTTTTCGACACAGCAAAAACATCCATGAATCCCTAGTTTATAGTTCCCTACCACAGGATATGTTATCTCCCAAGGGCACATTTCCCTGTGGCATAAAGGATTGCAAAACCTGTAGTTTCATAGATTCCTCCATTACAATTTTGGTGCCAAAATCTAAGTTCACTGTCAAGCACCACTTCACTTGTACCTCCTCCCATCTCATTTACTGCATCTCGTACAGTAAATGTGGCATGCTCTACATTGGAGAAACTGGAAGAGGTATGAGAGACAGGTTTGGGGAGCATCGTCATGCTGTTACTAAGAACAATGCTAATCAGCCTGTTGCCAGGCACTTTAACAGTGCTAATTACAGCCTTTTGGATATGCAAATTCGAGTTTCAGTTCCTGTTTCCAGTAGCAATGATAGCCACGAAAGTCAGGAAATGCATCTCATTTCCAAACTTGGAACACACCACCCCTATGGTATCAACAAGCGATTTTCTTACATCTAGCTCTCAAAACACTGTATTTCATCATCTCACCTTCCTTCACTATCCCACATTATTATTTTCTATCCACATGCTATTTTTCGCCCTTTTTGCTCTCTAATTTCACATATAATTTGTCATGTACTTTTCCCTTTCATTGTTTCATGTTTGTTTTGACCACATTCATTCTATTGGTTAATTTTTTGTCACTTGACACACTTTTTTAGTTTTACTATAAAAGCCCACATGTTTTTGTATTCCATGCTATTAATCTGGTGACAAAGGGCCTTTGCTCAAAACGTCGAAACCTTTTTTCTATCTTTTAGATAGTGTATAACCTCAAGAACACTGCTGTTTTATCAAAGGTATGTACACTGGACCCCCACACCTTAAAGTCTTTGTGCACTCAATTTTCAAAGGTATCTTATTTTCCCCATTTATATTTCAAGAAAGCCTACTCCATTTCAAAAAGAAACGATACTGACGTCAGCAAATCAAAAAACGTTGATATATTCCCATATTCAGCCAAAGATATAGAAAAACAACATAAACAAAATTATGGCCTGTGTACCCAGTGACATAAATGCCAAGCTCAACAGCATCATCAAAATCATTTGCAAAAATCATTTCCTATATGCCAGAATAAAAACACCATGTCACATAAAAAATCAAAAAAAGAAAAAAAAAAGTTCTCTTGGAGATTCATGATGCAATGCAAAAGCGGTGTAAAAAATGAACAGCAAAAACAGACAAGTGCTGGATTCATCTTCCCAAAGAAGATAATGTTCATATTAAACCATCAAGCATTCCAAATGCCAGATTGGGATTATTAGCATACAAAATGCCGATCAAAAAAAATTCATTATTTAAGTGAGTATACAGGAAGATGGTACAAACAATGTGATTTAGATATTTGACATGGTGAAAACAATTTGGCTCCTTATGCAATTTGAGAAGGCAAACACAAGTCTGCTGATTGTATTGACACAACACAAACAACAGATGGCCCATTACGATATGCCAAAGATGCAAAAAATAGGAAAAAAATACAAAGAAAAATTCAGAGGTTATGGAGAAACAACCAAAACTATAAGACTGCATCAAGAACTATTCAATCCATGTGGGAAAGCATATTAGTCCATGTGTCATTTTAACTGAGTAAGTTGATAGAGACAGGTAATTTTTTTATTACTATCATTAGCAATTTAACAATCATGAAATCATTTAACAAAAAAAATAAGACAGAAAAAGATTGCAAAGAGGAGGAATGGTATATCCCTACTTTGCAAGTGGACTTAGCAGTGGACTCATGAGAAGTACATTCCCACTGGATCAACACATTGTCTACTCAGTATTCCTCAATTCTCTACACAAATTTAAATACACCATTAACCTGATTATAAAAATAGTGTCAACAAAAGTTTGAAAAATAATTATCATTAAAAAAAGTTTCCACGTCATTCCATTATCATCATTGTCATCACCACTATTATATTCCTGCAAAGCAACTGCACGATTTGTTCAAATGTAGTTTGTCTTCTATCATTTTTTCTTGGTCAACCAATTTTCTACACGTCTCCAATGCTTTATTGTAAAAATATCCTGATTCACATTTGCAAAAAATTCTATTGCTATCTTCCTCACGGTTCAGACAAGAGGTACAAGGTCAACAATCACAAACATTATCTTGACTTGAATAAAATACCTCATTGCAAAATTCACATTCTAAATCAATCATATCAGGATAGATACAATCAGATTTGCATGAAAAATTAGGTTTAAAACCTGGAGGGCAAACTGGACAAGGTACACAAACCAAATCAGTTACATCGCCATTCTTTGCAACAACATAATTTCTTGTCGTATCACAATGTATTGAGTAAGCACAACAAAAATAAAACTGCAATCAGCAAAGACAATAACATCAGATTCATTTTTTTAGCTTTTGTTCACTTGGAGTAACCTTATTTTTATTCTCTCTATAAAAATTTTACCACATTTACAAAACCTCTTATATAGCTAACTATTCACGTGTTCACTCACACATTAATCTAATTATTTTATTTTTGTAATCAAAATAACCCCGTCTATTTACATCATCTGGCATCAAACTTGATTCCACACATGTCATCACCAAATAATAAAAATTCCTTTCTTATTATAGAATTTTAATATCACTTCAGTTTCCTCTTTGTGTTTGACCACCTTGTTGATAATCACAAATTCCCCTTCATAAAAATCCACCATTAAAACTTCTATTTTTTTTAATTATTTTTTTAAAAAATCATGCAAGTGTAATATGTCATGAAGTTCCACAAACTTTAAATCTATCACTTTGTCTAGAATGTGCAATTTTGTCGATAAAATTTTTAGTTCTGAAATTGCAACAATCCCGATCAATTAACAGACAAACTGAATAATATGATTGAGCCGTATGAAGAACTCCAAGATAAATGCTAAAGAAATCCATCTCAATATCCAAAGAAGATTCCAAATATATAAATTTAATGACATCCAAATTGAACTTATCTTTCATTTTTTCAAAGTACATCGTTTTTTTGGTTAATTTATTTAATACCTTACTATAGGATACATAGTAAATGAGAATGACTTTCCCAAACACAGTTTTTCTTGTGTGATACCCAAACATACCGAAAACAAAAATCACTAAACATAACAATAATCCTCTTACATCATTGTAAGCATTTAAAATTAATATAGCCGAAATCATTCTAAGAGCACTCAAAACATTTCTGATGTCACTGACTTTAATAAAATGTGTCTTCAAACTACCAGCAATGTTATATTTTGTCAAACCTCTATCTTTTAAAAACTGAAAAAACATATATGTTTTCTGTTCCTGCTTAAAAACCATAAAATATAAAATAGGTCTAAAAGCTTGTCCAAAATAATTATTCTTCCATCAAAAAATCTATCACTTCAATTGACCAATATCAGCATTATCTTTTCATTAGATTTTAAATACAAATGATGAGCCAACAGTAGCCACAACATGTTTATTTGATTTACAAATCACTTTTTTGTAAATGCTGACCAGTGTCATATAAATGATCTCCATCAAATTTTCATAAAAGTATTGCATTCTTTTCTACTTGCATTGCCATTGCAAGCCACAACCAAGTGAAAAAAAAATAAAACAATCTTCCTTGTAACTCAGACAATTAAAAAGCAACAAGACACAAGCTTCATTTTGGCTTTTCGAAATACGAGAGAGCAAAGTATGATACCCACAATTCACTGGTCCATCCAATTCACAATGCATGTGTTTCCAAAAAATCGTGGCTGGTGCCATACAGATTACCTTCACAATTTAATGTAGACCATACAAAGTACCATCATCGAATCTGCAATCATACAAAATAATATCATAATTTTCATCACATTTGGATGCCATTTTGTATAGCAGTCAAAACAATACCAATCTTCTTCTGGAATTGAATTCACAAACACCAAAAATAATATCTGAAAGAGCAACACAAAAATAGACAATAATATTTGCATTTTTTAGATCCAATCAACCCTTTTCTCACACCCCATAACAACACCAAAAATTTAATCTCTCAAGTACTTTGTTTTTTTTCCAAACTAACTTGAAAAATAATTTTTGGCAAAAACAAAGTACTTGAAATAGATTAAAAAAATCTCTTAAATACTTTGTTTTTTTGGCAGGAACAAAGTACTTGAAAGGAATTAAACAAGAATCTTTGGGAAAAAAACAAAGCACTTGAAACAGATTAAAAAACATAATCTCTTAAGTACTTTATTTTTTTGACTCCAACTGACTAGAGAAAATTTTTTTTTCAAAAACACACTACTTGAAAAGGATTAAAAAATTTTAATCTCTCAAGTACTTTATTTTTCCCTTCACACAAGTATAAATTTTGGCACTTTTTTTTCTCTCTTCTCACCAAAGCAAAAAAACAATTTCTCATTTCCTTAGAAAACCGAAAGAAAATGACTTGTGTAGACCATGCACAATATGATATATTAAAGCAACTGGAGAAACATTATATTCAAGATAAATTCAAATAGTTTAACACAATTGTGAAAAACCACAAGGAATCATATAATTCAGATACAAGATCCTGCAACATATCACCAAAGACCTCAAAAGTATTTTTTGCAAATTTTTGTTACTCAGAAGCACCGGGAGAAACCAATCTTCTGATCACCTATTGGAAAATATTGAACCTGAGTAAAGAAAACTTCATATTCATGGAGAAGGATTAACTGTCCAACAACATTGCCTATGGTCTTTTGATTACTGATACTTCTGGACTTTCCCCCATAATATTAATGCAAAAAAGATTTTACATGTACATTTTACTTGAAGTAATTAAAACACTGGAAAACAGTGAAATTTTTAACAACCTCATTGAGTACCTTTGCATTTACATCAGATGTACTGAAGATGAGCAACAACAACCACCAAAACCTACAAGAAGGAGTTCATCATAGAGAAACTTGTTTAAATGCTGAGACATTCAATATTATTGAACAGAATGTAACAAGAGAATATTTCCAATCAACTCAAAGATCATTTTACAGATATATTTTTAATGAAATACTGGGGGTTTTGCCTAAACTCCAGAATTATGTCAAAGATCTTTATATTGGTAGTCCATAAAAAACTCTATTGATGTGAATAAAGTCAAGTTGATGTCATTAGAATTAAATACTCAATTTATTTTAGTAAAAGGTTTCTCAAGACATCACTGGTTTATGACCAATTCCATTCCAAAATCCCCACAAAGAAGGATGTTTAAAAAAAGAGCAGAAAGACCAACCCAGTACATGATTGAAGAGTGCATGCATAGACACAATAAGTACAACAGAGTCATAACAATACAAATAGATAGACTGATTAGCATAATATTATTGATAAAACTTTTATATTCAACTAATTCTGACGTTACATTTAATCTATGTCTACGTCAATTAAAATCATATAACTATCATGATCATAATTAATTAAAAAATGTTTTTTTGTATATATTCATTGATTGAAACACTCTTCATTTCCTCTTCCTTTTCCTGCCTTTTTTCTACTTTGTTTTTTACATCATTAATATTGTCCCACTATTTATTTCTAGAAATAAAAAATAAAAATTACCATGACAAGATGAAATAGAAGCCTTCCATTATGCTTATGATCAGTCACACAATGACAAGTAAGTTGATGAAATTTTTCGTCAAATGATGTTGGAAAAAAATTTCAGCAAAAATCCCCTTTATGATTCAATTTGCATTTAAAACAAAGATTTGTGATTTGTCCTATTACATACAAAACACTCCATTTCTTTTGCGCTAGACTTTTACTTACACCTTCCACATTGACAAGGTTAACTTTGCTCTATTGAACACATCCAACAAATACCAATACGCTTGTACTTTGAGCAAAATCTCTTCCATATCATGATACGGACCAATCACATTGATAAAATCCTCAAAAAGTTCAAGTATCGAATCAACATATACTAAATCATCATCAACATCAACATTATGAAGTTGATCAGCACGATCCAACAAACTGAAAATTCACATTCTTAAAAAGGTTATCCATATCAAAAAGTGTATACGTGCAAAACTTGCATTTGAGATCTAAATACATACATGATGCTGCTTGCACTTTCACCACTTATGCTATCCATCCTATCAAATATATTCTTATCCATTGAAATGTTTCTTTTAACATCTGGTAAGCTTCCACTTTGTCTACAATTTCTTCGATGTCACTAATCTGACAAAGTGATACTTCAAACTCTTTAGTAATACCCAAGGTTGACTTGGCAAACACATACATATGCATTTGGTAATTTGCCATTACAAAGCGCATCAGCATGATCCAACAAAGACCAAGCATTTTCACTTTGTTTAAAATTGATACCATCCATATCATGTTGAATACACACAAAAAACTCTCACAAACCAATTCTAAACCCATGCATATTATGTGTGAAACACCATTAAAACAACTTCATATACTCGTTCATTGCAGCTATCATGTATCTCAATCTATCTCTATCAATGTGGAGAGGGCCAAGACATTCAATGCAACAACAAAATAATTCTTCCAATAACTGACCACATCAGTGAATTGTCTCCCACATGGATTGTTCCTCATTGTTCTTGTTTAAAACCTCATATTGCATATACAATTTCAGAATCATCCTCAGGGTATTATGAAACGATAACTTCACAATTAACCTACACTGCTGAAGTCAACTGAAAAATGTTGACTCGAGTGGGATTTGAACTCGCACCTTCAGGATACCAGTTCACTGCTCTACCTGTTGAGCTATTGAGTCCACAGGGATTGGAGGCGAGTTTTTATCCAATTTGAGTGCACAAAATATTCTCGTGACAACTTAACACTATCCATGAGGATGGATATGTAGTGTTTCAATTATATTTCAGAATCATCCTCAGGGTATTATGAAATTATCACTTCACAATTAATCTACACTACTGAAGTCAACTGAAAAATGTTGACTCGAGCAGGATTTGAACTCGCACCTTCGGGATACTGGTCCGCTGCTCTACCTGTTAAGCTATCGAGTCCACAGGTATTGGAGGCGAGTTTTTATCTAATTCAAGTGCATGAAATATTCTCACGACAACTTAATGCTATCCATGAGGATGGATGTGTAGTGTTTCAATTGTATTTCGGAATCATCCTCAGGGTATAATGAAATGATAACTTCACAATTAACCTACACTACTAAAGTCAACTGAAAAATGTTGACTCAAGTGGGATTTGAACTTGCACCTTTGGGATACCGGTCCACCAGTCTACCTATTGAGCTATCGTGTCCACAGGGATTGGAGGCTTCAGTAGTGTAGGTTAATTGTGAAGTTATCATTTCATAATACCCTGTGGATGATTCTGAAATACAATTGAAACACTACACATCCATCCTCATGGATAGTATTAAGTTGTCGCAAGAATATTTCGTGCACTTAAATTCGATAAAAACTTGCCTCCAATCCCTGTGGACTTGATAGCTCAACAGGTAGAGCGGTGGACCGATATCCCGAAGGTGCGAGTTCAAATCCCGCTCGAGTCAACATTTATCAGTTTACTTCAGTAGTGTAGGTTAATTGTGAAGTTATCATTGCATATACAATTAATTTGAGTTTGTCACTCACGTAATGATTTTCAAGTTCCATAATTTCAATGCCAGACATCACAGACTCAAAAAAATTTCTCAATCTATGAATCATTTTTTAATTCAACCCAAAGCACTTACATGACAAATAACAGCAAAAAATGTCCATACATGTATACTTTACCAAAATATTGACAGAAATGATCTGTCACTTCTTTCACAGCATGACATTCCCAAACTTCTCAAAAAATATATTACACACTTTTTACATAGCATTAGCTAACACTGCCAAAGGTCGAATTTCCAATTGTTGATGAGGGCCATAATAAGCATTCTTTCTTATATGAACAAAATCTTTCTGTTTACAATCAATGTAATAACCTTCAGTCACAACACTAATAAAATCCGTATCAAAAGCTCAATGAAATAAATGTGTATTTGCTTTGTGAACATCACAGTCCCAAATCCGATTATCACGTTTGTAATCACCACTCCATGGTTTGTTCACAACATGCAAAAGAACTTCCACATATGGCTCATCTTTCAAATAGTAAATCAACACCATGTTCATACAGATCTTCTAGCTTTTTTTCACACAAATCCAAAATATCAGATACACAGAAATTTCATTACTAAAAATTTCTCTAAAACACATACAAGAATTTTTCAAAAATACTGTATAAGCGATTTTTTTCTTATCTTATCAAATACTGTTGAATATACTTTCCAATCAGTTCCATTTTCTACTTTCACTAACACTCCCAATTCATTATTTTCTGGTAAAAGCAACCCCTCAAATACAATTTTCTTCCCTCTATACTCATCTCATCACAATTCACAACCAAAATAAGTTCTCTTTCCCCTTTCAAAAGTTTCACCATAATACCATTATCTATTTTCTCTACCAAATCTGACATCTAAAATAATAGGGGAATACCAATTCATGTCAAACACAACTCACACACACACATCCCAAATAAATCCAACAAAAATAACCCAAAAATATTACGAAGTGCTTTTCCACGCCTCCTAAATGTCATAATCCGATTATAAATGCTCAATTCTATTTCAGAATCATCCTCAGGGTATTATGAAATAACTTCACAATTAACCTACACTATTGAAGCCTCCAATCCCTGTGGACATGATAGCTCAACAGGTAGAGCGGCAGACTGGTATCCCGAAGGTGCGAGTTCAAACCCCACTTGAGTGAACATTTTTCAGTTGACTTCAGCAGTGTAGGTTAATTGTGAACTAATCAAATGCTCAATGCTGATTGGTTAATTCAAATTTTCCTGCATTCACAATACCATAATTAAACCTTAACAAAATAGATATCAGTACTAGAAATACATGTGCGCATCAAACCCTTGGGCACCCTTCCAATACATCTCTTGAGAATCCAAGTAAAAATTGATAATTTTTCAAAGTTGTCAAAAAGACAGATCATCCTTACTATAACTGAATAAAAGAAAACACAATATTTGGACACAAATATTAACAACCCAAACTGGAAATTTTTTTTACATTTAAACTGCTTGTCGTCATATCTAGGTTTAAAATTTCTATTCTGTCTTATTAAAACAAAACACTTAGTGAGAATAATCTTTAGCGTATTAATAAATGATAAAAGATACATTCTGACAATTCTACTGCTTATCAATAGATGTTCATTGCAAGATCCTGCATTAATTGCAACCCTGAGATATTTCGAGTTTTCCAATTAAACTTTTCACTCATTTTGCTTTAAAGAAAGATTTTTTTTATTAGATAGCCAGGCTTTTCAACTTAAAATTGGATCATTCTGAAAGGTTACTGCTCGGATATCAGCATCAAGGACAGCTCACGAGTGAAAATGTTTTTTGACATTTTTGTCTTAAACTGATAAATTCTATATTATCTCAAAGTTGGTTAAAAATATGTATTAGAAGTGCTGTGAAGAAGATTTATGCTAAGTATTCATCTGGAGGTACAACAGTTTGTTCACAAAAATGAAACGAATTACAAAATGGACGAAATTAAAAAAGAAAACACGAATGAGTTTGGCATTTTTATTGCTGAAAAAAATTGGAAAATACAAAACATAAAATATGACAAGCAAACCTTGTGCAAGTTTTTCGAAACAAGAATGAGAAGAGTGAAGTAAAAGATGTACTTTTCCCACAGCAAAACATCAATAAAAAATAAAAATGGCGTACAAACCTGGTACTCTTGTGTATTTTTATCTAAGCGTTCAGTGGCACCTCAATACTAAGGGTTCGATGGTAAATTTACACAAAGACAACTTTAAACTTTCTTGTGGCAGGTGGAATTTGCAGAATGTGATGTCTGTACTTTAGGTCAGCGGTGATACGTAAAATCTCTCTTCACGCACGTTTTTGCACGTTTCACCTATGTTTCATGGCTCAGCACAGCTGATTTCAAGATTATAGATAGCGACAGGTCAGTTAATAAAAAGTCTTGTTTTTTTTACCCAAACCCTAACCCTAATTCAGGTATCACCGCTGACCTAAAGTACAGATGTCATGTTCTGCGTTCTGCAAATTCCACCCGCCAACTTTCTTGAAGTTTCAAAATCCTGATGAAAGCATTACTGGTCCAATATGGTAAAGGTCATCATGTACAAATCACTCTTGATGTGAGGAAGACTGAAGCGGACAAATGTTTTGCTGAAGGATAATTTGGTGACCAAAAACAAGTAGCTTTGCAGTGAGTTACCTGGTGGCTGTTTACCTTGTGTTTTTATCTCGAGCCAAAATGACATCCAAACGCCTTTGGCAGGTAACATTTCATTGAGAAAAGATACTGATTGAGGCGATAAAATCTTTGTGTGGAAAGCAGAGAAAGCATCCAAAGACTCATGGTCTGGGCAAATCTGGACAATGAGTGTGCTATCCCACATCTCAAACAATTGACCATGAATGCTATCTGGTTAAATACTGCAAAATATTCAAAAGTAATTGTTCTACTGAGATGAATGAATCACAATCTTGATTCTACTTTACCAAGAAACACCAGTAAAATCCAGGCGATAATATTTGGTACAAGAAGTCTCCCTTGGCGAACAATGAAGTCGGGAAGCTATATTCGAGAGCTGCTCAAAACAATTCCCTTTGCAGAACTTGACAGACATACCTGTGATTGTGTGACTCATGCAATTGGTTACCAGGGCACGAAAAGTCCCAATATTTATACAAATGGGCATCTATTCAACTTCAGCAAAGAATCTCGTATTAATACACTTAGTCGCTTAGCAAATGTCCTGACAGCAAGCAAGTTCCCTTACATCTTTTGTTCATATAAACCAGAAAGAACCAAGACAATCCGTTGCTGCAAAAAGTGAACAGTTGGCAGATGCATATTCCAAGGAGCTAACTTTGAGAACTGCTCTGTCAAATCATAAATTGTTCAGTAACTGAGGTGGCCCTCAAAAGCGAAACCCGGTCTTGCCAGTCTTAAATCATTTATTGGCTTCAGTGTTCAAATAATGTAAACAACTTGCAAGAGATCAGTGTTGGATCTGCATATGCGATAAAGATACATATGCCTTTATACATGAAGAAAAAGTTACATTTTTTCAGCTTACGAAAGATAAATTTCCAAACGTTCTTCACGAATTAGCATATTAGGTGGTGACTTTTATAAAACATTTAAAAAAACTCACAGTAAGTGCTTCATCGGGTTTCAAACACCAACAGGATTAAGTAGATATATAACACTACAATGAATTGAACTATGTTGTGACATCATTAATCCCCTCGCCCACTGTGTAAAGCACGGTGCTAGGGTACCGATTTGAGACCCAAGCTCAGGTGCTCGGGTCTCAAATCGGAAACTGAAGGATTAATTATCGCAGCGCAAGATCAAAGTCTTGCAACAAAGTCGTATCATCATAGGATAATCAAAGATGAAGCTGACCCCAAATGTAGAATGTGCAAAGAATTTGAGAAGACAGTTGACCATATAGTTGCAGGATGTCCAGAACTTGGCAAGACAGAGTATGTTCAAAGCAGCAGGATACCTACATTGGGAAATCTGTCAGCACTACCGTCTTCCAGCTGCAGGTAACTGGTATGATCATATACCAGAAACAGTGACTGAAAATAAAAGTGCCACAATACTATGGAACATGCCAGTCAATACAGATAAGCAGATTAATGCCAATAGACCAGATATTGTGAAGGACAAGAAGGCTAACAACTGCCTCATGACTGACATGACAATACTATCAGAAAGAAAGTATAAGGACCTTGAAATGGAAGTTACAAAGATGTGAAAAATGAAGATAAGCACAATTCCAGTTCCAGTGGGGGCACTAGGTCTCATTATGAAAGGCGTGGGGAAATACATCAACCAAATTCCGGGAAGTGTCAATGTAGAAATGGTGCAGAAGATCGTTCTTTTAGGAAGCACCCATATCTTGAGAACACTCTCCATTAGCATTACATTCCATTAGCACTACACGCAAGTGCCCCAAGGTCGTGGGATGACTTCGGCACTAAAAATAGTTACAAATCTTAAAAAAACGTCGTCTGCTGTGCAATGACAACAATTTTAACTTGTTTCGTATTTCTTGTGTACATTTTGACCTTCTGTGATGAAGAATGATTCTCATGGCACGATTGTGCAATTTTTCGATCTTCTTGGTTAAAGACGAGCCACACTCATGCCACACAATGGAACCATAGTCCAATACAGGTAGTATAGTTTGTTTATAGATTCGGAGTAAAATAGCCTTGGGTAAGAATGAAGATATGCGATTCAATAAGCCAAGTTTTGGATATATTCGTTGACATAACTTGTTTACATGCTGATCCCACGTAAGGATATTAGTGATGCAGACACCGAGGTAATCAAAGGTAATGACTTCATTGACCAAGTTGTTATTCAAATAAATTCTGATCTTGTTGGCCTTTTTTATGGTTTGGCGTGATTCAATTATCATCGTTTTGGTCTTTTTGACCAACCATTTTTCAACATTTTTTAGGTCGAGGTTCATATTTGACTGTGCTTCATCGAGATTAGTGTGGGAACAATGTACTTCGGTGTCATCGGCATAAAGCGTCGGTTTAGAATAGATGAAACTATGCACAATAGAATTAAAAAGTAAACAAAACAACAAAGGGCCCAACACAGAGCTCTGTGGGACCCCATTTGTAAGTGGTAGTGACTCGGACTGAACGTCATTACAAACCACATACTGTTGTCTGTCAGTGAGATATGAACAGAACCAATTTGTCTCCACCTCACCAAAACCATATTTTCTTAGCCTGTTCAAAAGAACACAATGATCAATAACATCAAACGCCTTTCGTAGATCTAGAAAGATTACTACAGAGTATTGTTTTTGGTCCATGGCTGATTTCAAAGAGTCAATTACATGTACTAAAGCTGTGGTAGTTGAGCTGTGCTTGGTATATGCAAACTGATTTAGTTCTTGAAAGGTTTGAAACTCCTTGTCATGATCCTGTATTTGATTGTTAACACATGATTCACATACCTTTGAAAGGCACGGTAGAATTGATATAGCTCTGTAATTGTCCCAATTTGTTTTAAGATTTCCCTTAAAAATGCATGAAATTCTTGCAATATTCCGGTTTCCAGTGGATTGTTAACAATAGAAGATAAGCTCTGAGAGATACCTCTTGCAGATATCTTGAGAACCTTGGCTGGAATATTGTCACTACCAGTAGCCTTGTTGGGTTTTAAATTAATTAACTGTTCATATATTTCATCTTCCGTTGTTGGATGGAACTTAAAAGTGGTCCGTGAAGATAAAAGGTGTGATCCCTCGGGGTCTGAAAACTGTGATGAAGGTGAAATATTGCTGGAAATGTCTTACATGGATGATAAATTTTGGGTAGTCAGCAGTTTAGTGGCGATGGATGTAAAATACAAATTCAAATAGTTACTAATACCTTTAGGATCAATGATATCGTAGTCAACAGTAAGTTTTTCAATTTTTGATTAGTGACACTAATAAACTGATGCAAGCAGCAGCGGTATATATAGGAGAACAGATGGGATTAAGACGAAAACTAGTAGGTAAAATGCCTGAACCATGGTGGAAAAGTAAAATAGGGGGATATCAAAAGACTGAGAAAGGATGTGGACATACTAGAAAGGTACATGAAAAATGAACTTAATAACACCAACAAATATAACATACTAGATAGGAAGTACCATTTAAAAAAGAAAGGGGTAAAAATGGTAACCAAAGAGTTGAAACAACGTATTATGGGTAAGGCAGGGAAAATAAGGAGATATGAAGAATAAAACAATACTAGAAATACATGCACACAACAACTGCTCACCCACCCTTCCAATATCATTTTCCAATAGCATGATATCTCTCGAGAATCCAAGTAACATTGACAATTTTTCAAAATTGTCAAAAAGACAAATCCTGCTGACTATAACTGGAAGAGGGCATGCAATAAAAAAAATTCACATAGGACATTGTTTTATATTTAAACTACTTATAGTCATATTTACGTCTAAAATTTCAATTCTGCTTTGTTAAAACAAAAACTTCGGTGAGAATAATGTTCAATGGCTTAACAAATTATAGGATATCCACCTTTATAATTAAATTATTAAGCAATGAATGATAGGATCAATACCCTAAATTAGTTGCAGGCTTATGGCAATTTATTTCATTTTCTAATTAGACTTCTCGCTCATTTTGCCATAAAGAAAGATTTTTTTATTAGATGTCTAGACTTTCCATCTTATAGGTGGAGCATTCTCATAGGTTATCAAACAGATACCAGCATTACAGACAGCTCATGATTGAATATTTCTTTGACTTTTTTTTTTGACTTAAAAAATTGATAAATTATACATTATCTCATAGTTGGTTACAAGTGTCTTTAACATGTGCTATGATAACGATTTATGCTAAGTATTCATCCGGAGGTACAAGACTTCTATGAACAAATTCTGCATTTTTATCGCTGACCAAAAATTGGAAAACACAAAACATAAAACAAAATACGACAAGCAAACCTTGTGAAAGTTTTGCCAAAAGAAGAGCGAGAAGTAAAAGACGTACTTTTTCCACGGTAAAACATCAATAAAAAAGAAAAATGGCGTACAAACCCTGCAACTCTTGCGTATTTTCAACTAACCATTCAGTAGCACCTCAATACAGAAAGTTCAATGGTAAATTTACACAAAGACGACTTTAAACTTTGTTGAGAGGTTTTAAAATCCTGATGAAAGCATTACTGGTTGAATACAGTAAAGGTCATCATGCACAAATTACTCTCAAAGTGAGAAAGACTGAAGCAGACAACTGTTTGGCCAAAGGATAATTTGGTGGCCAAAAACAAGTAGCTTTGCAGCGAGTAACCTGGTGGCTATTTACCTTGCATTTTTGTTTCGAGCCAAAAGTACATACTGACGTCTTCAGTGGGGCAACATTTCATAGGGAAAAAATCCTGATTGAACTTGTATTTCAAAGCTGCTCGATTCAGATGTACTTGTGATTGTGTAGCTCAAGTAAGTGGTTACCAGAACGTTTTAATACACTTAGTTGCTTAGCAAATGTCCTGACAGCAAGCGAGTTCCCTTATGTCTTTTGTTGATATGAATCTGGAAGAACCAAGACAATCTGTTCCTGCAAAAAGTGAACAGTTGGCAAATGCATATTCCAAGGAGCTTACTTTGAGAACTGCTCTGTCAAGTCATAAATTGTCCAGTTACTGAGGATGCCTTCAAAAACAAAACCAGCCGCAGGCACCAAGAAAGCCATTTCCTTTGCCGGTCTTAAATCATTCCCTGGCTGCAGTGCTCAAATAATGTAAACAATGTCTGAGAAATCCCTACAAGGGAAAAAAGAACGAAACCAAATTGATTTGCTTCAATATGGTACCGAAGTATGGTTTGGTCAATGTTGTGCTTGGATCGAGTAATATAACAAAATACACCACTACTAAATGATTTATTCATCAACAACACAAGAAACAGGCGGGAAGCAAAAACTGTCCTCAACAAAACTGGAACCATGCAGTCTCGGGAAGCACATTACTGGAAGTAAACACTACAACTTCCTCCTCCCTATTTTTCATTACATCGTGTTTACTAATTTACAGTGAACATCAAACTTAAACATAACATAAACTGTCCGCAATGAAATGTTCTTACTTGAAGCTTATTTACTTTCATTATTATACAAGGTTATAACGTATCATCGTCTATTGATTGTCAATCAAGCGATTGGGTTTTTGTCTTACTCTGCACGGATAGCACGGTTCTACAGGCGTATTTTCCAAGGGGCTGTTTAAGACTTCTTCTTTCTCTGTACCACCAGTGGACTGGTTGGGCATAGGGGGTGTTGTTAAACTATTTTCTACAAATCCACATGGACTGGTGGTACACAGTGGTACGACAGGATCCATGTTTACGGTGGATGTCTCTTCAACAGCTTGAACGTTACAGTCAGGGTCGCCTGAATGCATTTGGTCTATGTGTCATTTCCACTGCATGTTTCCCACTTGAACCGTATATGTAACGGGTCCCAATTTCTTCTGAATTACCCCTCTAATCCATGATGGTTTATGCGGTCTATTTCGATAATCTCTAACTGTTACCAAATTGCCAACTTGGAATGTTTGCGGTTTCTTCTCCTTTGGTGTTGATCTTTTCATGATGGACTGTTCTAAAGCTGGTCTGATCGCATCCAGCCTAGTTCTCACTCTTCTTCCAAGGAAAAGTTCACTAGGGGTAGTTCTTGTCGTATTGTAGGGAGTTGTGCGGTAAGATAACAGAAATGAAGCAAGTTTCTCGTTCAAAGTGCCACGTTCAGATGTCATCATCTTCATGGCTTGTTTGAAAGTGCGTACCGCTCGTTCTGCTTCTCCGTTGGAACTCGGATGGTAGGGTGCAGATTTGATATGAGTTATTCCATTTCTCTTTAGGAATTTCTGAAAATCTTCTGACACAAATTGTGGACTATTATTGGAAACCACTTCTTTGGGAAGGCCATAGGATGAAAATAAATAGCGTAGAGCGTTGATTGTACTCTCAGCAGACGTCAATGTCATCATTAAAACTTCCAACCACTTTGAATGGGCGTCCACTACGATTAAAAACATTTCCTTCATGAACGGTCCAGCAAAGTCAATATGTACTCTTTGCCATGGTAACTGTGGCCAGATCCAAGGGTTTGCTTGAGCTTTGGGTGTGTTGGGTAACTGTTTCTTGCAGGCTTCACATGTTACCACTTTACTCTCAATATCCGTGTCTAAGTTTGGCCACCAAACGTGTATTCTGGCGAGGGATTTCATTCGTACCATTCCCGGGTAGTTTTTATGTAACTCCATGAGGATCTCTTCTCGATAACATTTAGGAACCATTACTCTTACTCCACGCAGGAGGCATCCTTCAATTGTCAGTTCTTCGTGTATGCGATAGTATGGGTGTAGTTTGTTGTCAGGGTCTCCTTCTGGCCATCCACTTCTGGTGAGTTTGACCACTCTAGACAGTAACTTCTCATTTCTAGTTGCTGCAGCGATTTGAGTAGCAGTGATGGGCAGATCATTGACTTGCATTTTGTTTACCTCCTTGGCTTCTAGAAAGAAAATACCATCACACACTTCCTCTGATGTACGTATGGGGAATCATGAGAGGGTGTCCGCATTCCCATTGTTGTTGGTAGCACGATACTTGATATCGAACTGATAAGCTGACAGTTGAATTGCCCATCTCTGGATTCTTGACGCTGCTAATACTGGAATTCCTTTCTTTGGGCCTAAAATTAATGTGAGTGGTTTATGATCTGTCAGTAACGTAAACTTCCGCCCATATAAGTATTGGTGGAATTTCCGTATGCCGAATACAATAGCCAGGGCTTCCTTTTCGACCATCGAGTAGTTTCTTTCTGCCGCTGTAAGTGTCCTAGAGGCATAAGCAATTGGTCGCTCAAAGGAATATTCTTCGTTGTTGTGCAAGATAACAGCTTCTAGGCCATGTGAGGAAGCGTCAACCGCTAGAACTACAGGCTTAGTCGGGTCGTAATGGACCAATACTTCAGAAGAAACTAGTAGTTTATTGACTTCTTTGCAGGCTTGTGTACACTTATCGGTCCATAACCACTCGGTGTCGTTGGTCAATAAATGGGTAAGAGGTTGAACCACAGTGGACATATTGGGAATAAACTTACGGTAATAATTGACAATTCCCAACCATCATTGTAGTTCTCTCTTGTTCCTCGGATTTTCCAACTGCATAATCGCTTCGACTTTCTCGGGAGACGGGTGAATTCCATTCTTATTTACTTTAAAGGCAAAATATTAAACCTCCTCTTGCACGAGCATTTAGAGGGTTTGAGCTTGATGCCAAAGTCATCCAGTTGTTGTAAGGTCGATTCCAAATTCTTCTTATGCTCCTCATCATTTTTGCCGGTTACCAGGATGTTGTCAAGGATATAACCCACGCCACTGATTCCTTGTAGCACCTTATCCATGGTCTGTTGGAAGATCGCCGGTGCAGCAGCTACACCAAAGGGTAATCTTGTATGTCTGTACAATCCAAGGTGGGTGTTAATAGTTACATATTTATGTGAATCTTCTTCCAAGATTACTTGTTGATATGCGTGTGACAAGTCAAGTTTCGAAAACTTTTTTCCACCATTTAATTTACTGAATATTTCTTTAGCTGTGGGAAGTGGATACTCAGGCACATCCAGGACTGGGTTGATTGTGACTTTGTAATCTCCACAACTACGAACGGTCTTGTCTGGTTTCAACACAGGTACTATGGGTATAGCCCAGTCAGAACTTGATACTTTCTCTAACAGTCCTTTTTCCAATCGATGCAGCTCATCTGCAATCTTATCTTTCAATGCGAATGGCACAGGCCTTGGCTTAAAGAACTTTGGTTGACAATCTTGCTTGACTTTAAGACTTGCTGTTATTCCTTTTACTGTTCCTAGGTTACCCTTAAACACAGAGTATGATTTCGACAACTCTTTAGCATTCAGACTGGCTGCTTGGGTGGTATAACGAATAGCCTTCCAATTTAACTTGAGGCAGTTCAACCAGTTCCTTCCAAACAATGCTGGTCTTCTCCCTTTTCCCACTAACAGGGTAACTTTGCCTTCTGTGATTCATATTGAACCTCAACTGTTGCTTCACCATATACTGGTACAGTGTCTCCAGTATAAGTTTTCAAAATCACTGAGGGATTCTTCAAAGGTGTAACCTTTTTAAATTTATTATTGTAGAGACTCTGAAATTATTGATACTGAAGCTCCTGTGTCCAACTCCATTTGTATTGGCTGGTTATCAATCTTTACCTGGAGCATGATTTCCTTTCTTTCATGAGATTTTATATTATAAATAGGCCATTCTTCAATAATCTCTTCTTCAGAATCCTTAATGAGCTCAGTACACCTCCCCTTTGCTAATTTGTTAACTTTGGAAGATTTCTTCTTAATCCTCCCTTCCTTTCTTGGGGATTTTCCCGTTTTTTCTTTAGGCTTACCAGATTCGTCCTTTTGATTATTAGGTTTACCTCGTTTGTTTGGGCACATCTTACTCAAGTGTGACATTGACTTTTCTTGTGGAAGCACGAATCAGCACTATGGTCAGATTTCCCACAACAAAAACAGTGAAATGACGTTTTGTTGGTCCTTTCTGCAACATCCCCGGAAAGCTTGTGTGCCTCTCTCACTGCCATCTCCATACTTAATGCAATGTCAACTGCTTTCTTTTGGGTTAAGTCAGCCTCAGATAACAACTTCCGTTGGATTATCACTGAGGATAGCCCACAGACAAATCGATCACATAATGCATCATCCAAGAAGACAGCAAACTGGCAATGTTCACTAAGCTTACGTAATTCTGTCAAATACTGGCTTACCGTCTCTGAATCTTTCTGCTTCCTTTGGTGGAACTTAAAGCATTCGGCTATCACCAATGGCTTTGGCTTCAAATGATTTCAAATCAACGTTTTAAGTTCAGTATATGTCTTCTTGTTTCGCTTAGCAGGGCTGACTAGGTTACAAACTAATCCATAGGTTTTATGACCACATACTGTTAACAGGATAGCTCTTTTCTTTTCTTCGTCTTCTACATCATTTGCTACAAAGTAGTGCTCTAGTCGCTCCATATATTTGTCCCAATTTTGGTCTGTATAAATATTGAATTCTTCAATCTTTCCAAATACTGCAGCCATTTGACATATTCGTTTTAGTAGTTTACAATGTCTGGTGTCGTAATCCGATTCCCGTCACCACTGTTGTGTTTGGACCAAGTAATATAACAAAATACACCACTACTAAATGATTTATTCATCAACAACACAAGAAACAGGCGGGAAGCAAAAACTGTCCTCAACAAAACCGGAACCATGCGGTCTCCGGAAGCACATTACCAGAAGTAAACACTACAGTCAACAACATTCCAGTCCCCAAGCTTGCACACGGCATTCTTGGGAGACTGGAATCCATGGATATATACCTATATCAGTGAACTCTATAAAAAGGCCGAAACGATAACTCCTTATGCCTGGCCTTATGACTGGATTAAGCCAAATTTGCAACCCTCTGGGGGCAGACATGTATGTCCAAACGAGCGAAGAGTGTAGGTTTAAGGAATCGAATGCAAATTTATTTTATTGTCAAGTAAAGTAACATGCAGGTAAAAATAAAACAATTACACAAAGAACTTTTAAGTAAACTAACTTAAATCAGGTGAACAGCTTCAAAACTTTCTGATGGTGAATGCCAAACGTCAGAAACTAACAAGATAAGTATCGAAACAGTCTGTTTGCTCAGTAAATGTTCTTCAGTCATTTATTTATGCAGGGCCATGTCCATTTTATACTGATTTTTAAATAAAATTAACTTTGTTCATTGATGTCTGTCACTGGGCTGTCCATTCTGTACAATGGTGTGGCTGTGATGCTTTCCATATGTGAACGATCGTAATGTAAAATACTTGTCAGCTGTGCACTTGCAACGTTATTTTGTGGTCCTCTTCAAAGATACTCTTGTTCATGTCTTGTTGGTGGTCTTGGAAAACAGTGACATCTTAGCTTTGAGGTTTTTCTCATTGCTAATTTGATTTCCTTCTTTCCAGACGTGGGCTTTGAATACTTGCTCCATGTATTCGATGACTTGAAATACTGACTTGGATGGAATTCTTAACCCCCCATTGTTCACGCAGGGAGTAAAAGCAGATGCTGAAGTGACCTCTGTGTACTTGATTCTGCACTAATC
The DNA here is from genome assembly GCA_030142905.1 of Heliopora coerulea. Taxonomy (NCBI): domain Eukaryota; kingdom Metazoa; phylum Cnidaria; class Anthozoa; order Scleralcyonacea; family Helioporidae; genus Heliopora; species Heliopora coerulea. Next base: position 1,110,444 of record JASJOG010000075.1, on the reverse strand, counting down.
ATTGTTAGATCTGGTCAAAGGAAAGTCTGAAATGATAATAGTGATTCTGCATGCACAACAGGTGAGTTGCTGCACAAGTTTTGAGACGATAAATCCTCCGAAATGAATTTGGTCTGACTTCTCTGATTTAAGTGCCCAACCATTATGTTAACTTCAGGGTCATTGAGGAATTTATTTCTCTGGTCCTTGCCATACATATCGATTAGTGGGGAACTGTGTTTCCTGGTGTGAAAAATGGGAAGGATAGTATTGCTCGTGGCAGCGAAATCAGAACAGTTAGTATTTCTTGAAGCTGTGACAACATTTCTTAACAACATCTTTTGCAGAGCATATTTTAATTGCAAAGTGTTTGGGTTGTTATTCCAGCCACCTCTGGAATGAATGCACGAAAATAACAGCTCAATATGATCTTGAGAGAATTTGTAGGTTAGAAGATACTTAAAAGGATTGACGGGACATGAGAGTATCTCGTTTGTCATTTCAGTTGTTCATTTTATGGTTACTGCAAAACCAATAATGAAAGTCTTCCGTCGATGCATTGAGAGAAGTTGTTTCTCATCCGAATCTGTTCTTAATGTTAGCAAATAATCTGCTGTAGATTTAAGAGTTGATTCCCAACTTTTCTTTGACAATTTTAGTGGCTGCTTATAACCATTACCCAAAGGATTTCTGGAGTTTAACATATTGAATAGTCAATCAACTGTCCTTGCAAATGTTACTGTTCCAGCACTGTCATTGAATTCAAGTAGTTTCATTGACACGTCCAGAAATTCAGTTGCATCTACCACTAAAGAATGTAATGTTTGGGCTCGCAACTTCACATTCATTTTATGTTTTTCAAACTTCAGATGACTATTGGACAACTTGTTTCCCAGTTTCAGGCCGTGTTTTTGTTGGGGTGTGTGTAAATTTTGAAAGTACATCCATTTCACGTTGTCACCTTTGCTGTCAACAAATGATGGAAGGCTTGCTAAAGCATTCCTGGCTAATTTCAGCATGTAGCATGGAACAAGTATGATGAAAACATCATAATCTCTGGTAGGATGTTGAAATTTAGTGACCATGGAATCATATATTGCTCTAAATTCACAACCAAATACACAAAAAGTGTTCAAGTTCACTGATGTACCATCAGCTGTAATGGACCACACCCTTAATCCTGATTGTGCTGCCATTTCAATGACTGTGTGTGCTTACTAACAGAAAAAACAGTGCTTCTGAAGCTAAAGTGTCAGAGTTCTCTGGGAATACTTCTCCATAATTGGGGTATTTCCAGTTGCTTTCTAGCATCCTCTGTTATGTTGTAACTCTGTACACAAGAGGGACATGTGGGAAATAGAGGGCACTGCATTATTTTTTAATCTGTAGGTACCATTTGGTGAAGGAAGGAAGGTTTAATCCCATTTTTGAAAATGGTTGCGGCAGATATGACTATGTTCACTGGCTTTCCATGCATTTCCTTCTTCATGTGTCCTTCTGACAGCATGGTCCCACTTTTGAAGCAGTACTGGATTTTTTTTGAGGAAATCTGTATTGGCATAAAAACATATGTTCTTTAAATTTGCAGTAGTTAATTATTTTTATTATATTGTTTGATGTAGCAAATGAAGAATGTGACTTTTGTTTTACTTCTCTTTGCATTAAAAAAATGTATGTGTATATATATATATATATATATATATATATATATATAGAGTACTGTACAAAAGTTATAGGCATATCAAAGAAAACAGTTTTAAAAGATTTTTTAATTCTCACTACAATATTTTTCTTCAAAATACTTAAAGATTGGTGATAAATGCATCAGTAATGTACTTGAGCATTGAATACTTTGTGTGGCCACCCTTTTGCTTTAAAACTGCCTGAATTCTTTTGGGAATGCTATCTTGCAGTTTTTGCTGGACATCTGCTGGGATGTTATTCCATGCGTTCTGAAGAACGGCCCACAACTCCTCCCTTGACTTTGTTTGCTTTTCAATCTTTTCTCGCTCTAAGTGGTCCCAGATGGATTCAAGGATGTTCAAATTAGGACTCTGTGGCGGCCATTCCATCAGTCCCAAAACTTGTTGTTCCTCTTTGCGTTTCAAATACCTCTTCACGTTGTTTGCAGTGAGTTTGGGATCGCTATCATGTTGAAAAATGAAACTTGGACCAATTAATTGCCTGCCAGAGGGTATAGCATTGATCGGAAATACTATTATCTATTTTCGATTCATTGATTGCAAGAATATCAAAGGTGTATTCTGCAAGAAGTATTCTAATTTCGTCTATATGCTTTAGCAGGCTGTTTATATTCAAACTAGCGATCTTTAAACCCTTTGATGTAGCTATGCCATGCGGTAAATGCCCATAGATACCTGAATCTGGATCACACCTTGTTAACATAGCAGTCGAGGAGTCCCTGCTAGTAATGTCATCAACAGTTGGTTCACGATAGTATGAAAATCCTGTACTGAGCTTCGATGTGGGCTAGAAATATGTGGCTGATCTCCTCTGAGGAATCTAATAAAATGAGATGCTAAGACTGTAGAGCCTTTAGGATTTAGATGCAGCTTACCACCATTCAAACATGTGCTATCGATAGAAGAGTTGTCAATAAATGAAATGTTATAATTTCTAGATAGATCCTCCAGTTTCTTATTAACTTGGATGATGTTTAGCTCTACTCCAATTTTTGCATTTGGGAATTTGGATTTGGTTTTGAGAATAAGACTTTCGATTTTCTTCACACATATCTCAGCTGAGTCGACTGGAACGTTATTTGTCCCAGCGTGAATAATTATGTGGGAGGGCATCGACTTGACATTGATTGTTTCTAGTTCTGCTTCGATGTCTTCAGCAGTTTTCTGTTGGTATGTGTATTTATTCACTTTCCTCTTTGTTAGCTTTTTTGGATCAATATGTTTAATGATGGAATCCCCTATAACAAATATTTCCACCAACCTACCATCAGTAGTTTGGCTATCTTTGTTTGCCTGTTTCTCTTTATTCGCCATTACTTGTCTTTCTCCACTATCAGGTCTTTTCAGGCTTGTCGAATTCTCTTCGACGTCATTATTAATGTCACTTGAGGCAATATCGCTTAGAACAGAGAAGCGATTCTTAGTTTGTATTTCAAAGTGGTTGTCAGTGCGTGCCTTTTCCCTTGAATTGTTTATTGCTTTTTGTCTTCTAACAACCTTGAAAGTCCTGTTCTCTTCTATTTTATGATCTTCCTGTAAAAGCTTTGTTGAAGTGACTAAGCTGTTCTTCTCATTTTCTAAATCCCTTATCTTCGCATTCAAATCTGATACTATTATTTTATAGCCACTCACTTGCTGAGCAAATTTCAAGTTTTCCTTCTTTTTAACAAAGTATTCTCATTTTTTAAAAATGCATTATATTCAGATTGTGATGCATCATTGCGTTCATGGATAACTTGTTGAGAGCTTGCTAAACTGAAGTCATGAATTTGGCTCTCCAGCTTTTCAAGACTATGAATTTGTTCAAGAACAAACCCAGGACCGGCAAGGTCTTGAGCAGCAGAGCTCTTAGAGCTAGACCAAAGCAATTTGCTCTCCAATTCGGGTTCATCGTCTTTCTCCCCAACCTCTTGACTCATTGCAGCATCAGAATCCATAAGATATATAATTGATCTCAACTGTGATTTTAATTCTTCACTTCCCTCTCTGTTAATAGTTAATGATTTGCTCTTCGTGTGCCATCTCACACACAGGTCATCAATATCAAGCTTCTTGCAATCTCCACCTGACGATGTCCATGACATCTGTTTCTCAAGTATGTTATTCATCATAATTTCCAAATTTTAAAACGTGTTATTCCATCTGAACTTTCCTTTATCATTCACTGTTAAATGCCCGGTCAAATTGCCATCAAATTTCGCCTGTCCTACAATGTTTAACTCAGGGTTGTCGGAGCTCTCAACTAGATGTCTTTCTGCCATGACTGTCCAAACCGCCAAACTCAGATATAAATGTGTTTGATGAGTATGCAGTATGATTCGGAGACAATCACAGTTGAGATCTCCAAGCCAAAATCGAAGTAATTTTTGATTAATACTTGGTATAGGCCGCCAGATTCACCGATTGAACTCTTTGATGTATATGAAGAGTATGTTAAACAGATGGACTCTGAAAATGAAGAAGTAATTCTAATTGGAGATTTTAAATGTGATTGGATCCAACTAAATGAGGACAAAATAAGTCCACAAACAAATAGAATTGTAGATCTTGCTGACTTATTTCAATTTCAACAATTAATTAAAGAACCTACCCGAATAATACAAACGTCCAGTACATTAATTGACCTAGCTTTCAGCAATAAACCAGAAATTATAAATACATCTGGTGTGGAACACTTGGGAATAAGTGACCACTGCCTCATTTTTATATGTAGAAAAATATCTGTTCCATGCAAGGAGCCAAAACTCATTAATACACGACAATTCAAGCATTACAACATAAATACCTTTTGTTCTGATTTAAGCAGAATCCTCCAAACACAGTTGGCTGACTTGCTTGACCCTAATGCACCTCGGGAGGAATGGAAAAATAAATTCGTATTCATCGCTGACATGCATGCACCTCAAATCACCAAGAAAGTGAGAAGTGAGTGTGCCCCTTGGATTACAGATACTATCAAGAAAAGTATATAGCATAGAGACTTTTTAAAGAAAAAAGCTGTCAAAACTGGATCAGAAAATGTGAATGAAGCATATAGAAGAGCTCGAAATGATTTGAATAAGTTGATTAAAACTACGAAAGCTAATTACTTTATGAGTGCACTTAATAATACTAAAAAGAATCCGAAAGAGATGTGGAAGATGGTAAACAAACTTACAAATAAGCCATTTAAGACTACCAATATAACTAAGGGTATTACTGACGATAAGATAATTGAAGAACCACGAGTCATTACAAATACCTTTGATACATTTTTCAACGAAATCGGAGTAAATTTGGCTGAATGTCTGCCAGATAGTGCAACAACACCAGAATCATATATTGCACCGAGTAACTCAATATTTGAAATCCAAAATGTTTCCAAGACATACATCTTTAAATTACTTTCTACAATCAAATCGTCAAAGGCAACAGGGCACGATAGGATATCACCAAAACTCTTAAGAGATTCTGCTGGTGTTATAACTCCAGCCTTGCCTAAGATTTTTAATCAGTCCATAACAGCTGGCATTTTTCCTGAAGATTTAAAAATCTCGATTATCTTGCCTTTACATAAAAACAGGAAGTAAATTAGAATGTAATAATTACATACGTATATCAGTGCTGTCTGCTGTGGCTGAAGTATTTGAAAAATTAATTTCGAACTGACTTTATACTGGAAACAAATGGTATACTCACACAGTAACAAGCGAGTTTTAGGAAAAATCAATCGACAGAAACATCTCTCCTCAACATTGTGAATAAATGACTTATCAATATAGATAAAGGTCACCGTAATGGTGTCATTTTCTTAGACCTTAAAAAACCCTTTGATTGTGCAAATCATGATATTCTACTTAAAAAATTAATGCTGTATGGATGTAGAGGAAATACACGTCACTGGTGTTGATCCTATCTTACAAATCGGATCCAGATGTGTAAAATTGCCCCAACTCTATCTCAGCCATGTTATATAAAATGTGGAATACCCCAGGGCTCTAATCTAGGGCCACTACTTTTTGTCATATACATAATCGATTTGCCAAATTGTCTGTCATCTTCAACCGCTAGTATGTTTGCAGACGATACAAACTTAGCAACAAATGGAAAGACATACAAGAGCATCTAAATACAGATGTAGAAAAGATTCACCGGTGGTTGCTAGCTAACAAATTAACTTTAAATAAAGAAAAAACCGAACATATGATAATTGGCTCTTGGCAGCAGCTAGTAAAGTCAAATACTGATCCTACGATAACAACAGGGGGAGCAAATATAAAACGAGTAAAACAAACTAAAACGTTAGGTATTATCGTTGATCAGCATCTTTGATGGAAAAATTGAATAAGCAATGTAATTGCAAAAGTTACGAAAGGTATCGGTATGTTAAGGCGAATGAAGGTGTTCATTTCTAGGTCAACGTTGATTACTATATATGAGTCTTTAATTTTGCCACAATTTCACTATTGCAGCCTTATTTGGGGTAATTGCAGAAAATGCAGAATAGGGCTACAAGAGTCATAACTGGCAGACCCTATGACATCAATTCAAGCACTGTATTGTGAAAGCTTGACTGGCAACTGTTGGCGAACCGTAGAGAACAAAACAAGGCAAAGTTCACGTGCAAAATAAGAAATAACAAACTTTCGGAATGCATAGCCAACATGTTTGATGTTACTAATAATACAAATTATAATCTTCAAAACAATAAAGTGGATTTTGCCCTCCCAAAGCCAAATACAAACTTTATGAAAAAGAGCATAAGTTATGGAATAATTTACCAAGAAGTGTTAAAGAAAAACAGATTTCAGTCAGGCAGCATAGGACCATTCTCAATGGCAACATTTATGCATAATGTCATTAATTAAATTTAACCATTAACTTTATTGTAATTATTATAAAAATAACAGGACTATAATATGTTTAGCGTGTAGTTTAATTTGTAAATAATGCACAGGTAACGTAATATGTAATGTGTAGTTTTCAAAACAAATGGCCCCTTGAAGATCAGTCACCGAAGCTCACTGAAGGGTTACCGTTTTTAAATAAATTTAAATACATAAGTAATTCTATCTGCCATTTTGTCATACTTCTTCTAAGGAATTGCTTAATGTTGTCAGCAATTTGGAGGAATTCGAGACATTCTATTATCCAACTATGCGGCACCATGTCAGGCCTCTCTCTAGTCCACGCATTCCAATGCCAAATTCGTATATCTTTTTTACAGTGTTGCAAAACCATTCTGCCAATCAGCAGCTGATCCTTAATCCCCCCTACTTTCTCTGTGACATCCCTTTTGTTTTCATACAAGAATGTATACATACTTTCTGCTATTACTCCAGTTATGAGTTTCCACATTAGTATAGCAGTAGGCAGGAGATTGGCCAAAAATTGTCTGTTGCATTCCCTTTGGCAGACTCCTTTAAGCAGAGGATAGTCCTACCAGATGTCATCCATTCTGGAACCATGTGCTTCTCATTTAACATGTCACCCATTTGTTTTGCAATGCACTGGTGTAAAGCATCCAGCTTTTTGATCCAGTGTCCCCAGTACTGCATTAACCATATATATCCAATGTGCTTTCTGATTGTGCAATTTTTTGTTCTTGATCCCTTTCTTTCTAAAAAGCATTAGACCCCAGAAAGTGCAGGGCCCCCTAAAATACCCTCCACAACAAATGTGGACCCAATGAACACAAGCCCCCTAAACGTTCATGGCTCAAAAAACATGGGGCCCCTTACAGTTTCAGCATATGGCCCAAAATGCGTATCCCAATAAACACAGGGCCTTCTTGCGCCCGGCCCCTGAAATCGCGAGGCCTCGAGAAAAGCATGACACTTTGGCAAATTATAGTCAAAGTTTCACACTAATACACTGTGAAAGTTTAGGTTCAGCCATTCAGGACTTCAGGTTGTGAAATTTTGTGGATGCCGGCAGAAATTTATGGATCCTAGTGTTCAAAACAGGAACATTGACTTATCATTGCTAATCAACGATTTTGCTATTCAGAAATCAGGGAAACAGCGTTTACAAGGTGTCTACAGACTGCATGGTCAGATTTGCATGGTCAGATGGTCTAGGCAGATACATTGTATTTATGAATTTCTGTTTTGGATATTTTTAGCTGTGTTCACTTTCCTTTTTTTCTTGTAGATAATACAGTATATATAATGTATACGATAGCTCAGAAAATCGATAACATGGTCAAATTATTCAACGTTTCGACTATGTTTTTGAGGCATTATCAGCATACCTGATCATGACAAAAATCTAATGGAAACTTCAAAACCATGTTATCGACTTTCGGACTTAAAGTTGTTGTGTATTTTTTATCAAAATAATCAGTGGTTTTAATGCAGATAAGGGTCACAATTATTGACGACATAATTTTTTTTAAATACACAAGTAACTATTAGTTGTTTGAGAGGGACAAAAATGAAAAAATTGATTTTTTATGACTTTCAATTTTTTTTTGAGTAACGCCATCTGAACTCAAGGGGTTAAGGGGCCTCGTGCTGAAAATATTTCATGGGCCCCATGCAACCCTAATCTGGCTCTCAATATCCCTGCACTCCATCAGATCCAGGGGCCTTCCAGTTTGGTATCTTTATACATTGTGTTCTTACTATTTCGACAGTAATGGCTGCATTGTCCTTTACATCTTTTTTGCCTTTTTTAGGTCCTTAAGCCATTCCGCTTCCTCATTGTGCTCCTTTGTACTGTCCCAGATCTCCTTCCAGAACCTTCTACTTTCTCCTGCATCAGGAACGACTCATTTGTCATATACTTCTCCACTAAATTCTTTATACATTCTCTCCTGATCGATATTAAACATTTGATTCTGGTTGTCCCCTCACCCACCACGTAAAGTGTGGTCAATGGGTACTAATATCGATGTGCGTGGAGTCCTGTTACACGCGTGGTGACTAGGAGTAGTCTGTAAAGTGCCGATTCTAGCACATTTTTTGAATTTTAATGAGCTTTCGAAAATTGATGACGTCATCACTAATTTTGAGTTATGACGTCATCAGGTCATTCCCCAACCTGGTTTTTGATTGACAGATTCCGTGACGTCACACTTCCGGTTTAACCGGTTTTTACCAACTTGGGGAAATCCCCAAAAACTCAAAAATGTGCTAGAATTCCAACTTGAAAACAAATGAAAATTAAATTTTTGAAACAGAATATTTTGAGTTGCAATTTTCACATTTTAAAAATGTTAATTTTTTTTCACACATTATAATTGTATTGCTAGATTTACATTGATTACAAAAAACATATTGTCTTATATATTTTCTTATAATGTTTTTGATAATATTTTCCTCTAATTATTAAACATTGATCATTATTAAATGAACCAGTTGTTGATAATTCAGATAAAATAAAATCTTTAAAATGTTTATAAGGTCTATTTAATTTATTACAAATTTCTAAAAAATTAATAAACCCAACTTTTTTAACACTAATTTTAAAAATTCTTGGTGGTGTTATAACTAATTTTCTACACCATTCTGGTTTTAATTCACAAGTGTCTCTATTTTGGTAAAATTTTTTTAATAATTCATCATATTCAACATCACAACCATCAGGGGTTTCGCCAAACTTATCATTCTGGTTATTTATGGTTTTTGTTTTTGGTTTTTTCTTTTTAGTTGATAAATTTAAACTTTCAAATTCACAATTAATACCATTCATTTCATTCATATCATTCATTTCATTCATGTTATTTATTTTTTAAAAAATAATAAATAAAAAATGGGAAATTGTAGTTCAAAAAGAAATAGGAAAAACCAATATAAATCAAACACAAGTTTAGACCAATAAGGTTGTATTCGTGGTTATCCACCAATAAATTTTAGAAAAATTAGAAAAAGCGGTTTTAGAATTGGTGCTCATGTTGATATTGGAGTTAAGGATTTTGAAGCTGGAATGACTTTTGGGAGAAATAATACACATGAAATTAAATTTTCAGAAAATAATGCTCATTTAAAATTATTAAAATCTTTAGAAAACCAGGTTGGTGATCACACATTAATCAAAACAACATCACAAAAAACAGAGAATCCGACATTGATAGAGAATCATGAAAAATAATTTTATAATTTAATATTATATTATAAAATTAACTTGAGGTCGGTGTTGATTATTCACATTCATTCGTATTCATTCACATTCTTCCAAGGTAGGTTCTTTTGTTTGTTTTTTGTCAACACGTTTTTTAATAACATGTTTTCCAACTGTAATTCCCCCAGATAATATTCCAAGATATGGTAGATATGGGGATAGTTTTTCAATCACAGATTTTACATCTCTTTTTCCAATTCTTCACTGCTTTCAATTGCTTCTAATCCTCCCAATAAATCTGCAAATTTACTAATTAATAAATCTGTTAAAAATGCACTTGCTTTTTCTGCTTGTTTTACTTCATATTCAGCATGAATTTTTAATATAACTTTATCGTTTGCTTTTTTCAAGTTTTGCACCGATTGACTAATTTTACCATCTTCAGACAATCTTATCAATTCTTCGCGTTTTTTCATTACTTCTTTTTTAGAATCTTGCGTTTGCTTTTCTTCACTTGCAGTTGTACTTGTCTTAATTTGCGGAACTTCTACATGTTCATTATTTTCACTCATTTATTTTATAACCAAATGGAAAAATTAAATTTATTTCCAAGCATGAATATTTTTTTGTTTTCAAAGTTTCTAAATTTTTTTCCAATTCTTCGCGGTCACTCACACCTAAATATTCTTGAATTATTGTTGACATATCTTTTTTATTAGGGTTATAAAATGTGACTAATTTTGAAATATTTTCTCTAAATGGTTTAGCAATAGATGTAAATTGTTGTGTTATAACTACAACAGAAAGATTATAATGTCTAGCGCTAAATCCTAATTTAACCAATTCACTTGTTCTATTTTTAACATTTTTTCCACTTGTGCAATCATCGAGAATAATAAGACTTTTAGTTCCTTTTGAAAATTCAGCTATAAATTTTAACCAATCTTCATCTTTATCATATTTCTAATTTTCATAAGTTTTATTCCATTCAAATGTCAGACAAATTAAAAAAATATAATCAAAATAATTTTTATATTCTGATTCTACAAAATCTAAAAGATATTTTGTTTTTCCACAAGCAGTCATTCCAACAATTATCATATTAAATGGTTTTTTGTCATTCATTTTTTATTTATCTTGTTTTCAAAATTGAATTGAAGACAGATCTTTATTTACAATGTTTAGCAATCCATCACTTATCACAAATATATGACACATTACATTTGCAGAAATAGCAGTTTTTTAATTTCTAACAATAATCCAGACTGTGTATTTACTAATTTTTTACTAGTTCCATAAACAAAGTTATCATCTAATGTTCTTAAATCCACACATAATGCAAATGAATCTTTATAAAATTTTTCAATATCCATAACTGCATCACAGTCAAAATATCCACAACGAAATATTCTAAATGCTTCTTCAAAAAATCTTCTTTTCGGCATACCTTGGGAATATATGCTATTTGGAACTCCTTCAACACTAATTTTGACGTCTGTTATATTTGGATAAACAAATTGTTCACTATCTGTGATAGTTTTATTTCTAAATAACAACACAACTGCTTTCATACTTTTCCGTGGGATATTTATGGTTTCATTATGTAAAGTCGCATCTTTATCCCATTCTACTGTTTTCATCAAAGTTACATAATTATATGATAATGATCTTCCAGCAGTGTAATTTGTTAAAACATCAATTGCCAAGTCTTGGTTTTCAATCGTTTCATACTCTAATTCTAAATTTTCCAAAGTATATCCACCAACACTTTGTCCTCTTTGTGCTATCATAATTTCACTAGCTTTTGGAAAAGTTAAAATATATTGAAAATTGTTAATCATTCCATAAGGAGCATATAGTCCATGATCTGAAAGTATTTTTTCTAATTTTAAACACTGTTTTGTTCCATAAATATCATACATTAATTTATCAGAAACTTTTTCAGCAGTTCCACTTGTTGCTCCAGAGTCATTTTTTGAAATTAATTTTCTAAGATTTTCTCGTGCGATTCCATATTCAACCATATCTGCTCTTTTGAATTCAGGTTTCCAGAGATCTTTGTAAATTTCCAAAATAGATTCTCCGCTATTATCATAAACAATTTCTCCAGCAAATTTAACAACTAATCTTTTCTTTAACAATTTTGATAAATTATTTAAAAACCAAGACTTAGTATTTGCATTTTTAAAATTAAATAACAATCTTAATGAATCAGGTACAAGACACAAATTAGGGTTTAATTTTGGAATATCTATATAAAGGTCTTCTTCAGGATTTACTTTATTCGGATTTAAAGTTACAACATGCCTTGTTCTGGTTCCTTTAATTTCACTCATTTTTGATCTCTTATATCCTGGATATAATTCGTCTACTCTGTTCATTTTTTATTATACAAAAAAAAATTTTTTTTAATCTTTATTACCCTTTTGGTATTCCTTATCCTTTCGGTATTCTTTATATTCTTTATATTCATTGTATAAAAAGTAAGTAATTGCAATAACTAATATCCATAAATTTTTAGCTAGAAAAGCAATACCTTTTGCACCCCATGATAATATTTGAGAAATTAAATTTAAAACTGCTGAAATGACTGCACCAAAATTTTTACCTATATTTGCAATTGCTTTTCCTAATTTTCCGACTGCACTTGCACCTTTTTTCAATGCGTTTCTTGCTCCCATAACTATTACTGTAATTATACTTGCTACAGAAATTGCTACTGCTGATAAACCTGCGAGATTTTCTTTTGCCCATTTTTTAAATCTTTCTAATCTTCCAAGGTCAGATTCTTCAGCATTTTCATTTAAAATCTGTATTCCTTCTTCACTAATTGGTTTCTCCTGATTTTCAAGTCTAGTTTTATCTGCATATAAGTTTGCAATTTCTGAAAAACTCTTATATATACTTTTTTGAGGTTCAGCTGTTTCTAAATCAGATTTATTTTTCCAATATTCATATTCTCTATCAAATGATTTAATTTTTTCACGTAAAACATTTTTTCTTTCATTTTCTGATAAATCAAAATAGTCTTCACCACCAACTGGAGAGACAGCTTCTTCAAAATTTAATAAACCTCTAAATTCTCTTAATTCATCTGAATCAAATAATGATCTTCTTGGGTCATTTACATCTAAAATAATTTATTTTAATTCATTTTCATCAACTATTTTATCAATTTTATCTGTAATTTCTGAAATTGTATCTTAAACTATTTTTTTTCTCTCGGTTTTTCTCATATCATAATTTCCCTCATTAGATATTTTTTTATCAATAATAGAATCTGGTGTTTTTATATATTCTTGTTTTGCTTTTTCAAAAATATCTCTGAATTCATTAACAAATGTCTTATTTTTTCTACCAAATAACTGTGGTTCATTTTCACGATATTACCAATTTTTATTCCTTTGAAAAAAATTGAAACATTTCCTTTTTCATCTTTTTCAAACCTAGTTTCTTCTAACAATTTTTTACTATTTTCTCCATTTTTTTTCTCAGGAGTGAAATTAAATATTTTTTCGAAAAAATTTTTTTTATCATTAATTATTGATCATTTAATTCCTCCCAAACCTTTTTTGAATTTGTCATAAAATTTTCTAGACTTTGTGCCATCAAGATTTTCAACTCTAACAGGTGTGTCATTTTGACCAGTTGGGGGTAACAATCTAGTTGTTTCTCCAGTATCTAAATTTGTATCAGCAAAATTTCCTCCACTTGTTTCACCCGTTTCGTGTGCTTCTCTGTATTCCTCTTCTTCTATGTTTCTATTTCTCATTTCAATATTATCAAAACCTTCAGCCATTTATTTATTTTTTTTTTTTAATTTATCATCTTACATGTTTTGAATGTTTTCTTCTGCGATCCAAGAATTATGTTTATTGTCATAACCTAACCACTTTACCAACACCATATTTTTACCTTTGACTTTTTTCCTTTTTAATATTTTCTCTACTTTATATAAGTGGTCTTTATCATCCTTTTTATCCACAGCAGATAGTTCCTGTTCATAAAATTTCCCAATGATTGGTTCTCCTTCTAAATCTTCCACTTCATACATGTTTGGATCACCTCTAAATACTTTTACAATTTTAAAAATTTCTTCTGTAAAATTAGCTTCATAACCTTTAGTAAAGATATTTTTATATTTAGAAATTCTAACATTATCACCAATTCTGAATTTAGGTAAAGGTAAATCCCCTAATGGGTAACCATATAGTGTAATCCACACTTGGTCTTTGTTAGACTTGTTCACATCAGCAGGTTTCATTAATATACTACTGTGTTTAGTATTATTATAATTATCTACAAGGTTACTCAAAATGTTAATCCAATTATAAGTTTCCTTGCTATAGAAATATTTCCACATGGATGTTTTTAAACTCTGGTTAAATCTTTCAACTATAGCTGCTTTTTTAACAGATTTTGTGGAAAAATATTCAACATTATGTTCCTTCAATAACCACCTTACACCAACATTATAAAATTCTTTTCCTTCATCAAATTGAGCTACATTTGGGTATTTTCCAAATCTTTTTTTGAATTTTCTAAGTAATTTTCCAACAGCTTTCGTCATGTTAAAAGTATCTTTTCTGTAGACAGGAATAGTGAATGCATATTGACTTAGAATTTCAACAGCAGTAAGTATCCAATAATATCCATCATTATATTTTTGATATTTTTTCATATCAATCAAGTCCATTTGTATTTGGTCACCCAAGTCTTTAACAAATGTTTTTTGAAATTTATGTCTTCTAGCAATTGCTTTATATCTTGTAAAAGTATCTTGCGTTTTTAACCACTCTTGCACAATTTTTCTACTAACGTTTAATCCCTTTTCTTTTGCTTTTTGATAAAGTCTTTCTGCAGATTGATAACCTGTTTCTGGATTGTAATAAATATCTCTTAACTCTTGTTCAATAACGATTTCATTGTTACTAAGCTTCGCTGTGTCTTGATTCATTTATTTTTATTAAAATAAATAATGAACGTTAGTGATTCAGTTGAAAAAGCAGAAAGAAAATATTATGGAAGTGGATATGATTTTGTGGTGAATGAAAGAAAAATTTTGGATAAAAAGTTTAAACAATATTTTTTGAAAAAATATCCATATGCAGACATGTCAAAATTTTATTTTGAACATGATATTAATAAAGATGGAAGTTGGGAAAAAACAATAATATATTTCAACAGACATAAATTCAGACACTTTCAAAAATGATCCAAATATGACAAAGTATCTTTATATTAACAAACCAAAACCTCACTTTCCAAAAATTTGGAAATCCAATGGAACAATTCAAGAAATTCCAAAATCCAATCCATTAACTGTCGAAGGACTTACAATTTATGATAAATATCCTGATCATGTAATATTAAATTATCCAATTGAAAATTTTAGAATTTATCTTAATAATAAAGATTATTTTTTATCTAAATTACCAATATTGAATATAACCACCAATTATTGGATAGGAAATTGGAGCGACAGCGAAAGTTATTATAGAGTTTGTTTTTCAGTTTATTGTGCTGCTTATTGTTGTGGAATTTCAATTCAACATTTAACACCATCCAAAGACGTTTTTCCTATTATAACATCAATTATGAGATTTCATTTGTATTTTACTGTGAGAAGACTTTTAAGAAGAATGGATGGTGGAGAAAAAATGTCAGACATTAGTAGAGAATTTTCTGCAAATAAATTTTATAGAAACAATGAACATATTAGAAGAAAAAATGATTTATAGACAAAAAGGTGGGGTTGTTTATCAATTATATCCAGAATCATTCAAAAATGACTACAAAAGATATATTCCAATAAAAAGTAATGGTTTTACAAAAATTGGAATTCAATATTTAAATCAATCTATTGAAGCATTTATTTATTCCATATTAGGAAGTCAAGCTAGAACAAAGCAATCTATTTTTAGTAACAGAGCTAGTGCATTAGAAACTCAAAAAGAATTTAGAAAAATTTTTGAAGATAGTGTAATAAATTATGATACAGCGACCTGGATAAATAATATGAATACAGCCATAACTGCAACTAATGTTGCTTTAAATACTGCGATAAGTCCAAGCCTATGGTTAGTTCCAAGCAGTCTAATAATTTTAAAAAATCCTATTGAAGGATATAATAATAAATTAAAAGTTTCTGATGAAAATATGGTTTTTGGAATTAACGAAAATTTAAATTATTATGGAAAAACAACATCATCTCCTGTGAAAAAACAACACAACATAGAATTGAAAAAATTGGAAACATTGGGTGACCGGAGCACATCGATGGCAAGTCGATCTAAAGTATACAAAAAAGATGATCAACCTCAAAAACCTGTGAAAAAGCTTACTACAACTACACCCCCTACGGGTGATAATTTAATTATTTTACCTTTATCAATAATTGGTGGAATTTTAATTGCACGGTATGTGCTCTGATCGAACAAAGTTTTGAATCAAAATATATATTATAAAATAAATGACAATATCTTTAAAAATCTTCATTACAAAAGATGAAACCAGCGAAAGCGGCCCACAAAGTGGGTCACAAAAAATAATTCCGTTAGATGAACCAATTATATTAAACAATTGTTCAGAGATGTTTGTAAAATCAGTAAGTATTTTTTGGAATTATAATAATTTATATAAAAATATTCATCATTATACCTGTTTTCCCAAGATTAGAAAACATAAGTCTGCTGGTTCTAACCACTTTATTTTGTCTTAAAGACATAAAATATCTAAATTTTCCTGTTTTTACAAGAAACTCGTGTTGTCATTCTAGAGGTTCTACAAAAAGACGCCTGCAATCCTTAGGGCCAGAAAACGTTTACAAATTCCGAAAAACTTCATGCATTAACATCCCCCTCCCGAATGTAACTACATTCGAGATTGAAAAAAAAAACCCCGCTTATTCTAACAAACGTAGTCCAAACGCTACAACAAAACAATGTTTACTTTTATTCTATAAAGTCAATCAATCAATGTTGATCGTCAATCATTCTGTCCTCCCTCGGCTACATACTCCAACGGACACAATCTATGAATCGGACGAAAATACTCTTTTCCTTTCGACTTTACTTTTACGACTCTTACCAATCCATCGCTGCCTGGATAGACCTCTAATATACGACCAAGCGGCCACTCGCCTCGGTTAGCTTTTGGCTCAGCAATGAGCACTACATCTCCTGGTTTCAAATTATGCTTCGGGTGGAACCACTTGCCACGAACGTTTAATGATGGTAGAAATTCTTTCTGCCAACGCTGCCAAAACAATTTCAGAAGCTGCTGTACACAATGCCATCTCTTGGTAGGGCTATAGACTTCTTCAGACAAGGCTTCGGGCGCAAATCTTCCTCCTAACTGCCCAACTAGGAAGTGATTGGGAGTTAAGGGCGTCAGGTCGTTTGGATCCACACTAACATATGCAATTGGTCTTGAATTGAGCATCTCTTCTGCTCCACATATCGCTGTATGTAGTTCTTCGTCTTTCACGTCAGCGTCACCTAAAATAGTTTTAAGGGCTCTTTTCGCACTCTTAATCAACGCCTCAAACACGCCACCAAAGTGTGGTGCGGATGGCAGATTGAATTTCCATTCGATCTTTCGATGGACGGTCATCTTCTCTGCGATCTTTTCTTGGTCTAGATGGTCGACTAGCTCACGCAACTCCCGCTCCGCTCCTACAAAGTTGGTTCCATTGTCGCTGAGTATGTAACTTGGTGTCCCCCTCCTGGAGGCCATTCGGGTAAAGGCATTGATAAAAGAGTCGGTGTCCAATGAGTAAGCCATCTCCAAATGGATGGCTCGCGTTGCCAGACAAGTAAATAAACATAAATATCGCTTCACCCTCATCTTACCTCTTCCTTGTCGTGTTAGGAAGGGTCCTGCGTAGTCCACTCCCACCTTATCGAAGGCACGCAGGGACTCCAATCTTGGTCTTGGAAGAGGTGCCATCATTTGGTTTGCAGTCTTCTTCGAATACTGTCTCCGACACTCCGGGCAGGTTTCAATTATGCTTCGCACTGTCTTACGACCTTTCACGATCCAATACCGAGAATGTAGATGCGTCAAACAGAGTTCAACACCAGAGCCATGTCCTA
The DNA here is from genome assembly GCA_030142905.1 of Heliopora coerulea. Lineage (NCBI taxonomy): Eukaryota > Metazoa > Cnidaria > Anthozoa > Scleralcyonacea > Helioporidae > Heliopora > Heliopora coerulea. The sequence continues at coordinate 1,092,623 of JASJOG010000075.1, read as the reverse complement.
AACTTTCATGAACATCTGTCACAATAAGTCGAGTTACATGATGAGCTTTGGGTAAGATTATAGGATGCCTCGTATCATAAGGCAATTCGACAGCATGCCGCAAGTGTCCGTTCATTCTCATGAGACCATCAGAGTCATTTCGAGGATTCAGTTTCACCAAGGTCGGGTCTCTCTCAGCTTGCAGAAATGCTTCCTTTTGTATTAGTTTTATCCAAACTTTCTCTGCTAATGCAATTTCTGCACATAGAAGTGCATGTCCTTTAATCTTAGGAGTAGATTTTGATGTTGAGTTTTTCACGAAACGTAACATCCACGCCATCACTCTACACAGACGTCTGAAGCTCGAAAAGCGCTTTGGGTCGATAGGGGGATCATCACGAACGTTAGTTGCATGCGTCTGGGTGTGGGTCCGTCGTTCATTTCCATCAACAGGCTTTGGGTTCCTACTTGGGGATGTTGGCCAACTCGTTTCAGGCTCTTTTAAGAATGTCGGACCCTCTGCCCAGAAGGTACTGTCGTTCAACTCTGCAGCGGTCATTCCTCTCGTTGCCAGGTCGGCTGGGTTGTCCTTACCGGGGACATGATGCCATTGTTCTGGACTAGTGATGCGGTGGATCTCCCCAATCCTGTTTGCTACAAACGGCTTGAAATCTTTACTTTGATTGTGAACCCAATACCACACGTTTTCAGAATCCGTCCAGAAGAATGTTCTATCCACGTTTAATACTTTAAGGAGGCCCTGTGCAAGACGACTTGACAATACAGCACCCATCAGTTCAAGTCGAGGTATAGTCACAGACTTTACAGGAGCAACCCGACACTTGGAAGCGATTAGACGAGAGGTAACCGTACCGGCTTGATAGGAGCTCACCAAATATGCCACAGCAGCATATGCACCTTTCGAGGCATCGGAGAAAACATGCAATTCGACACTAACAGGATCTGCAAGGTGGAGAGGGCGTGGAATAGTAAATTGTGACAAATCAGGTAACTCGGATACCCATTTCTTCCACTTCGTTGCTAGATGGCTTGGTAAAACATGATCCCAATCCAACCCAGCCAGCCACATTTCTTGCATCAGCATCTTCGCCCGGATAATAAATGGAGCTAAGAACTGCAGGGGGTCATAGATAGTCGCTATGGTGCTCAAAACGTTACGTTTGGTCGACATTTCACTCGATTCAGGACACTTTATTCGGAACATAAATAAGTCCTCTTTCGATTCCCACATCACTCCCAGGGTCTTCGTTGGTTCGGCTTTGCTGAGATCTAGCGTTGGAAGGCGGTCACTTTCTGGAATACTCTCTACTACTGCAGCTTCATTCGAGACCCATTTTCGTAAATGAAAGCCCGCCGATGCCAAAAGAGTGGTAAGTTGCTGTTGCAGATTTTTTGCGGCTGCCACAGTTTCGCTTGAGTCAAGATCATCTACATACATTGAGTTAGACACTGAGTCTGCTGCTTCCAGAAACTCTGTCGCATGTTTTTTGGCGTGAGATTGGATGACAAATTGCGAACAGAAGGGAGATGCTGTGTTTCCGAAGACCAATCTTTGAAACTCGTAAATCGTCGGTTCACACTCGGTATGAAAGTCTCACCAGAGGAACCTGTGGTATTTCCTGTCTTCTTCGCGAATGCCAACTTGCAGAAACATTTCCGAAATGTCACTACTAAGAGCCACCGGGGCTCTGCGAAAGCGTGTCAACACGTCAACGATCTCTCTCTGTAGCTTCGGGCCTGACCGCATTGTATCATTTAAACTCTTTCCATTGTACTTCATGGCTGCGTCAAATACGGCTCGTATCTTGGTTGTGTCTTTGTCGGGTCGAATGACAGGAAAGTGTGGCAAAAACCACTGATCAGATGTTTCAGACTTGGGAACCGCCTTTATATAGCCTTTCTCTTCATACTCTGTGAAAATTCTATTATAAGCTTCCATCAGCTGAGGACCCTTTCTCTTCAATGACTTCTCTTGACTTTCGAGACGATACATGGCAGCTTCAAAGTTGTTATCCAACTTGGGTTCTCCATCTTTCCAAGGCATTGCTACTTCATATCGCCCATCTTTAAACTCAAGAGCTTGAGAGACTAGTTTAATGGCTGCCTTGTCGTCAATAGTCATGGGATGGTCTGTATGTTCCTTGATCCCGATGGACTCCAGTTCCCAAAATTGACGCAAAATGTCCACTGGTGGCTGTTGCTGGATGGCTTCATTCTGATTTGTACGGTAAGTTCGAGTAAAATGCGTCCGTGTATCTTGTCGGAATGTTTCCACTAATGTTGGGCCAAAACACACCCATCCTAAATTTGTGAGGCGTGCAATAGGATCACTTGGTTGGCTTCCAGAAACTTCTTTCAATGCAAGATGGAAGAGGGGGTGATCACTGCTAATCATCACATCAACTTGTCGACGCTTTGCGATTTTTTCAAAAGGATTGTCATTCAGATGAGGCCACTTTTCCTTTATCTTGCTCCACTGTATGGCAGGTGTGTCACTGGCAATATTGCCCAAAACATGTGCTTGCAAGGTTGAGGAAAACGATCCATCAATGCTTCTCACTGACAACTCTACTCGACTTGACTGACGTGTAATTTCAGTTCCGCCTGTTCCTGAAATTGTTAGAGTTACTGGCTGACCTTGCATTCCAAGCTCTTCTGCAGCATTTTCTGACACGTATGAGCTTGTTGAACAAGGGTCCAACATGACATTAACCCTCAGTTCTCTATTACTGCTACTTATGACAGCTGGAAGAATCATTAATGAAACACTGTCCGCAGTTCCTGTTTTATACCCCCTCTCGCGCAATGACTCATTATTCGATCTCTGTTGATTGAAGGCTGGTGCGTCTGATTTTGAACATCATTCATTCGAGGCTGATTGCCGTCTGCTTGTTGGTCAACACGCTGAGGTGGTGATCGATTGTGTCCCTCTGATTGTCTAGGAGCACTTTTACATCCTCCAACACCGCACACTCGAGTTTTCTTACAATCCTTGCTGTGGTGTCCTGCAGCTAAACATTGAAAACACCGTCCAGTTTTCTTTATCACCTCTTTTCTTGTTGCCACAGGAAGCTCTTTGAACATTGGGCAAACCCATGGGGGGTGGTCTTGATTACACTTGTCAACAACACAAGTCCTTACGTCAGATCTTGTACCAAAACCTCTGGCTCGTTTTTCATGGGGGTTGCTCTTGCCATCATCCTTGTTTAAATGTTTCTTTCCAAGTCCGTAAACTTCTTCTTTTGCTTCTTCCATAATTTGCACACGCAACTGAACCCATTCCAGAAGCGACTCGAAGCTATCTTCCATAGAACGATCTAGCAGCCAGAGCTTATAAGATTGAACATCTTCCTCAGCTAACTTTTCTTTAGCAGCTAAGTTCAGATTCTCTGATTGGAATGAGCCAGAGTTCTTTGTGGCCATGGACACTCGCTCCAACACTACTTGAAATTCCTCAAGATCTTCCAGATTCCGTGCTCGAACCTTCTTCCAGTTGCGCAGAGTTGTTAAGTGTTTTATTCTTAACCTCCGCTCCCCACCATACTTCTTTTCCAGTTTCTCTTTTGCTCTTTCGTAGGCGCTCAAGGAATAACCGAGATCTTTGACTAATGAATGTGCTTTCCCTGATAAGCTAGTTTGCAATCGAAGCATCTTTTCTCCAATTGGGATGTCGAGGCGATCAACTACAGACATGAAAGCGGTCTTCCACGATTCATAGTCACTTTTATCTTCTCCAGAAAATTTGGGTATTTCTACTCCTTTAAGTCTAATAGGAGCAGACAACCGAACATACTTTGTGTCATCTGGGGGTGACTTTACATGTCCTGGTGTCCTCTCATTCTTCAGAAAGCTCTGCACTGTATCATCATCTGGTAGGTCTGCTTCCTGTTCTGCTGCCTCAGCCCGTAACATATTGAAATCCGCAATCTTTCTTGCCTCTTCTGTTCGCTGTTTACTAAGCTGAAGTTCAACAGTAAGTTTCTCTAACTCTAGTTCTTTTTGTTTTTGTTCATTTTCCATTTGCACTAACCTTTCACTGGCTTCTTCAGCTTCTTTCTGCCTTTTTTCAAGATTTACTGACTTTTTTGACAATGCAGGGGACTGGGCACTATCCGATTTCGAATGAACCGATATTAACACTGACTCCGCTTCCCCATTGGAAAGTCTTTCTTGAATATGTCTCTCTGCACTAACAATAACTGTGTCAACTGAAGACCCAATATCTTCAAGTTCTTTGTCTAAACTTTCTATAATTGTATTGGACTCATCAGCCCCAACATTCACTGCATAGGCCTCTTTCAACTGAGAAATAATTTTCGATTATATTCATCTCGGTATTAACTTTATTAATTGCTCTTCTTATAGTGTTTTTACTGGGTGATGGTACATCAGGCAATTGCTTGTCAGTTAAGTCATTTAACTGCTTCTTTGCTTTAGTTAGCCTAGTTTTTGCAAATTTTTTGCTATTCTGCAGAGTCTGAACCTTTCCACTCACTTGTTTGCTTTGAATGCTGCTTTCCTGGTCGTCCGGGTCGAGATTTCCGATACTTTTGGCACCATTCATGAGTAATTCTTCTTGTTGTGCATTTTCGGTCGCCATATTGTCCACAATACTTCACACGTTACACCGCTTTAAAATACGCCAAATTGTCGCTTTTTCGTCTTAGATCCGGCTCGAAGGACCAAAATTATTTTCCCAAGATTAGAAAACATAAGTCTGCTGGTTCTAACCACTTTATTTTGTCGTAAAAGACATAAAATATCTAAATTTTCCCGTTTTTACAAGAAACTCGTGTTGTCATTCTAGAGGTTCTACAAAAAGATGCCCGCAATCCTTAGGGCCAGAAAACGTTTACAAATTCCGAAATACTTCATGCATTAACAATACCTATGATGGAGCAAAAATTGGTTTCAAAGATGGATATTATACTTTCAATATTTTAAAAACTGAATTAGAAAATGTTGGAACAATTGAACTGGAACAAGTTGAATTTTCTGGAAAATGTACAATAAAATCAGATAAAACATTAAATTTACAAACATTTGGTCCAATCATAGGATTTCCAGAGAATAAAGTAATACAAGCAAATACATTAACAGAAAGCAACAATGTAGTAAATATCAACAATAATTTGGAATATGTAAACATAAGTTGTAATATGATTGATAAAAGTAAAAATTTTGTAAATGCTAAAAGAAGTGACATCCTTATTCAAGTTCCAATAACAACAGAACGAACACTAAAAAGAAGTGTCTCAATAATTTATCCACCTGAAGAAACAGGAGGAATAAAATTATCAAATGGAATTTATAATGAATTAATATTCAAAGTAGAAGGAAACCATGGTAGTGGTCCACAAGGTGGTTCATCATCAATAGGAAATGTTTTATTAGAAATTATTTTAAAATAAATTAGTTTATTTTACGGATATGAAAGCAAACATGAATCTGATGTAACAGGAAATCTGTCTACTACAGGAGGGGATATGACAGGAGACATTAACATGGGATTACACTATATCATAACATCAGTTGATCCAACGGAAAATGCGCATTTGACAAGAAAAAAATATGTGGATAATTTAATAACAAATCATACACTTGAAACACATTTAGCGAGGAAGAAATATATTGATGATAATTTAAACATTCTCAAAAAGGATGTTAGTTTTTCAGTGTTGAAAGATAATTTTTCTTTGAAATTTCATAATTTATATTTTGTTGAATATAATTCAATTTATGATTTGTTGTTTGAAAGAAACGGTGGAAAAGTAAAAGAACTAATTGATTATGGAATTGAAGGAAACAATTTTAAACAAACAACAAAAAGTCTTCAACCTTCCTTGTGTTTAGAAAGTGAAAAAGAAAATAATAAATATTTTTTAAAATTTAATAATAATAGAATGATTTCAAATTCCAACATTAATCCAATATCAGAAAAAAAAGATATTGTAAATGTTTTTGTTGTTTATAAATTGAATTCTGTTCCTTCATCTGGAAGTGATTGGTTAAAAGGGGGAATTTTTGGACATGATAATGGAGGTTATGATAAATTTGTTTGTTTTGCAAATCCATCCACAAAAGAATTAGTTATTGCTGGAGATAGTGCTGATTTTTTAAGTATTGGTTCAAACCCTGTAAATCATAAAACACCAATTGCTGCTTTTCAATCAAAAGCAAATGCTGGAGTTTTGAATAAATGGATATGTTTGAGTATTCATTGGGATATGTATACAACACCAAATAATAATGAAAGTAGTGTTTATTGTAATGGGAAAAAGTTAATAACTTTTACATCCAAAACTGTTTTAGGAGATACAACTTTAACAATTGGTGATATAAAAAACAACGCAAATTCACCTTTTGATGGATCAATATCTTTCTTTTCAATTTTAAAACACGAAAAAATGACAGAAAAAGAAATTTTGTTTTATCATTATGTTCTTTGTAATTTATACAACGTTGATCATAATCCTATAAATATATAAAATAAATGAGTGTTATATTTAATGATGATGATTTTAGCTCAAAAAGAAAAAATTTCATTTTAAATTAATTTGATAAAAAATTATCAAAAACAGGTGGAACAATGACTGGGGATTTGGATATGGGAAATCATCATATTCTTCATGCAGTAAATTATACCCCATCTTCTGATCATTATGTTGTGACTAAAAAATATGTGACAAATTTTTCATTGGTAAATACGGTTGCAAATATTTATAATTTACAAATGGATGATGAAGGAATTTTTGATGTGAAAGATGATGATAATTATATAGAATATACTGGAAGCAATAAAAAGGTTGAAAAACTTTTGAATTTGTCAAGAAAAAAAGATTGGAATTTCAAACAAGATGATACAAACAAACAACCATTTTTCAAAAAATCCACAATTAATAATAATTTTTATTGTATTCAATACCACACTGGTCTTGGATCAAACAGCAACAATTTACATTTAACTTGTGAAGAAAATATTTTAAGCTATCAATACTTGAATTTTTACTTTGTATATGGTTTAAAATCATTAAATTCGTCTAACAATGAGGTGTCGTTGTTTAAAATCATAGATAATGAAACAGTAAGTCAACCAGATCCTTTTAATTTTGGTATTTCTTATCGTAATTCATTATTATATATCACAAATTCATCCACGTATTTAATTTTAAATAGCAGATGGCAATTGAAAGCAAATGCAACTCAAATAAACAAATTAATATGTCTTTCTGTTCATTGGGATCAGGGTAATGTCGGTGGTGATAAAAAATGAAATCTTTATGTGAATGGAAAAGAAATTGTTTCTTTCTATACAAATGCTAGAAAGTATCACACTCCAAATATGAAAATTTATCTTGGATCGAAAAATAAAGACCACGGAAAAATGGATGGAAAAATATTATATGTATATGTTTCAAGAAGAAAAATGAAATATCCAGAAATTGTTTTAAACCATTATCTTCTTTGTAAAAAATATGGTGTTGATTTTGACGAAGATGAAATATTAAAATATATAACTAAATAAATTTTGAATAACGCTTGTGCTCAGCTTGCAGCTTCGCTGTTTGAATAAATTTTAAATAACCACAAATGTTATTTAAAAGTTACTTGACTTTTATTTAGTTTTATTTAATTTTATTTATAAATAACTTGTAAATAACGCTTGAGTTCAGCTTGCAGCTTCGCTGCTGAGACCTTCGGTCGATCACTGTTTGAATAAATTTTAAATAACATTTGTGGTTATTTAAAATTTACTTGACTTTTATTTAATTTTATTTATAAATAACTTGTAAATAACGCTTGCGTTCAGCTTGCAGCTTCGCTGCTGAGACCTTCGGTCGATCGCTGTTTGAATAAATTTTAAATAAAAAAAATTATAAATAATGAGTGAAGAAAGCAAACAACAAAAGGTTGATAAAGTAACAGCAGTTGAAAAATCTGTTAAAGCAAAAGATCCAAGAAAAGTGGAATTGGGAAAAAGATTGGCAAAAATTTCAAGAGAAGCAAAAGAAAGAAAATCAAGACAGCGGATCGAAGAAAATTCTAGACAACAAAGTGAAGAAAACGGGGTCGGTGAAGAAATAAATAATTACACCTTTGGTGTTAAACCTTCCTCTTTGGGATATTTGATTGGGGTTGTGGGAGTTGCTGCTGCGTTGGGGGGATTATACTTTGCATATAAAAAAGACAAAAGAGACCAAGAAATGCTTCACCAAAACGAAGCTTCAGCGAATCTACAGCAAAAACAAGAAAAAGACGGTGAATCTAAGTTAAGAAAGAAGGAAGGTCGTGAGTTAATAAACCCACCGTGTTCTATTGAAAACCTGTAAGTTTTAAAAATTTTTTTATGTATATAAATAAATGGGAGAAATGAATAGAAAAGAAGTTATGAATGAATTATATGATTCTACAATAATTACATTGGGTGCTGTTGGAGTTGGAATGATATCAAGAAAAGTAATTAGTGATGGTTTATCAACTCCATCTAGTTTAGTTTCTACTTTAAAACTTGCAGCAGCTGTTGGAATATCGTCGCTTGCAGTTAAAAATGCACAAGATAAGAAATGGATTCCTTCTGATCCTTTCAAATCTTAAAAAATAGAAAAAAATGTATAAATAAATGGAAACAGTAGTTGGCAGATTATTTAATGCGGTTGCTTTTGCAGGTGCTGGATTTTTATTTTCAAAATTAAATCATTCTGGATATGAAAAAGAGATAAAAAGACATAATGAAGCAAAGGAAAAATGGTATGAAAATCAAGTAAAAAGAAAACAAGAAATTGAAAAATTAAGACAACAATTATCTGATGCAAATGCTGATATAAATGAGACAAACATGTCTTTGAAAAATCTTGCTGAAATTAATAATCGTTTAAAATCTCTTGAAAACGAGAATCGTGAAGAAAATGAAGAAAATGAACCAAAATTAAAAGATTATTATGAACCTTCTGATGAAATGAAAGAATATCAAAATGTTGCTTTTTTTCTTGTTGGGATTTCAGGTGGTTATGTAGCTTATAAATTTATTTAAAAATTTTTCTTTAAATAAAAGAATTATATGAATAAATGAATTGTGAAACGAATTACCAACAAAAAACATTTAAACAACTGTGGAATATTGCAAGAGAAAGAAAAATAAAATATTATAAAAGATACACAAAAAATCAACTTGAAGAAATGCTGAGATTTGAAATTAGCAAACCAAATGAAAAGTATGAGAAATATTGTAGAGAAAAAATGAAAAATCCAATTCCAGTAATAGCTATAAACAGTGAAATAGGTGAAATCTTAAATTTTAAAAGTCTTAGATCTGCTGCAAAAAATTTTAATATGAATGCAGAAAGTATAAAATATAGAATTAATAAGAAAAAAGATTTGGAAATTAATGGACAAGAATTTTTGTTTTTTTGTAATAATTAAAAAATTAATTTTTTTTAAACTTTTTTGTTTAAAGGAAAATTATTATATAATAAAAAATCAATGAGCACAATTATTGAAATAATTAAACCAGAGAATTATAAATTCACAAAAAGTAAAATGTATTATATTTTCATCAAAGAAATTCTTAAAATTACTGGTGAAGTAGAATTATTACCACATCATGAATTTACAATAAATTATGATGAAAAATTTTGTATTTTTGATGATTTTGTAATTGATTACCAGAATGGTGAAAGTTGTGAAAAAATTTATATACCTCATAAAATTATTTTGAAAACAGAAAAAATACCAAAACCATTAATTAATATTTTTGTTTTTACTAAGATCGAGTAATCATTCATAATTTTTTTTTCAATATAGTCACGTGACCAATCATGAAAAAATTGTTTTAATTATTTTTTGACTTTAAAAAAAATATATATATAAATAAAGAATGAATACAATGAGAAATTTATTGGACGAAGATGTTCCAAATATTAATACTCCTTTATTAAAACCAAAAAAGTATTTAAAAATTAATAATTTGGTTGAAAGCTCAAAAGAAAAAGCAAATGATTTATTTAACAAGACTAAAGAAAAAGTACTTAATTTATTTGATAAATACAACCCCTTGAGGAATAACAAAGAAAAAATAACAAATTGGTATAATCATCTGAAAGATAATGTTTTAGATATATTTAACAAAATACAAGGTAAAGTTTCCACCCCAGCTGCAAAATTTAAATTGGATAAAGAAGCTCTTAATGTGACGAAAAGATATGAATTGAATTTGGAAAAATTTGAATTATCTTTATATGATCCTTTAAGTCTATTGAAAAAAATAAAACCATTGTTAATTAAAAAATTCAAAAAATATCCAAGCACAAAACAACAAATAACTCTTGTGTGTTTGATGTCAAAAACAAATCCAGCAACAGGAGAACAAACCACAGATAATGCTCCTTTTCATAGTTATTATGAAGAAATTTTTGATGGAAGTAATTTTGATGAAATATATGAAAAAATGATGCAAAAAATTATTTTGAGTTTTGAAGAATTTTTAAAAAATTCAAGCTTATGGAAATTTCACAAAGGTTTGAAAATAATTCTTAATATTAATGAAATTAAACGATTACTTGCATCATCTTATATTTCTACTCCAGAGTTTTTAAAAGATAAAAAAGCAATTATCAATCAAGAAAATGATGATCAAAAGTGTTTATTGTGGTGTGTTGTAATAAGTGAACTTTTGAAAACTAATCCTAATTTAAAAAATCCTGGAAGAATTACAAAAATTTTAAAAAAGAAAGCTGAAAGTTTTAATATAAAAGATATTAATTTCCCATGTGGATTTTCTGATATTGATAAATTTGAAAAAAATAATAACATTGCAATTAATTTATTTGGATACAACGAAGAAAAAAGATTTGGAAATAAAAATCATGAAATTTTTCCTTTGAGAGTTAGTAAGGTTGAAAATCCAGAATCACATGTAACTATATTATTAATAACTAATGAAAATGGAGATAAACATTATTGTTTAATTAAAAATATGAGTAGATTGTTTTCAAGTCAATCTAGTAAAAATCAAAAAAAATACTTGTTTGTAATTATTGCTTACAACATTTTAGAACTGAACAAACTCTTAAAAATCATTTAGAATATTGTTCAAAATATGAATGTGGAAGAACTGTTTATCCAAATAAAGGAGAAAAATTATATTTTAAAAATTATCAAAAAATGCATGATATTCCATTTGTAATTTATGCAGATTTTGAATGTAATTTAAAATGTGAGGATAAAAATATTGGAGATAATACAAAACAATTTCAAAAACATGAACCATCTGGATATTGTTATTTGATAAAATGTTTTGATGATAATTTATTTAGACCAAAATTATTAAAATATACCAAAAAACCTGGTGAAGATATTTCTTTAAAATTTGTAGAAAGTTTAGAAAATAATATTAAAAAAATACACGAGCAATTTAAATTTACAAAAAAGATAATATTAAGTGAAAAGGATAAAACAGATTTTAGAAGAGCTGAGAAATGTTATGCATGCGGGTGTGTATTTGGAAAAGCAGAAGAAAAATCTGAAAAAAATGATGAATGTGATGAATTTGAAAAGATGGATAAATTATTTATGGATGATAAAATTAGTGTAGAAGAATTTAAAAAATATTTTGAAGACAGATAAAAAGGAAAAGAAAATGAAAAAGAAAACGAAGAAAAAGAAAAAGAACCGAAAAGAACCAATTTCACAGACAAAGTTAAAGATCATTGTCATTTTACTGGAAAATATCGAGGTGCTGCATGTATTAGTTGTAATACACAAATGAAAAAAACAAAATTTATTCCAGTTATATTTCATAATTTACAAAATTATGATAGTCATTTGTTTATAAAAAATCTAGGTATTTCAGAAGGTGAAATTAATTGTATACCCAACACTGAGGAGAAATATATTTCATTTACAAAAGAAATTATTGTTGATAAGTTTGAATCTATAAAAATAATTACAGAAAAACAACTTCAAAGTAAATGTAAAGAAAATATTATTGAATGTGAAGAATTACCATCAACCAGTGAAAACCCAAAGTATAAAATCAAAGAAATTATTAATGTTAAAAAACAAATTAGATTTATTGACAGTTTTAAGTTTATGCAAAGTAGTTTATCAAATTTAGATAAAAATGAAATGAATATTTTGAAGAAATTTTATAAAAATGAAGAACAAAGAGAATTATTAACTAGAAAAGGCGTTTTTCCATATGATTGGTTTGATAATATTGAAAAATTAAAAGAAAAACTACCTGATATTGGAGAATTTTATTCTAAATTAAATGATGAAAATATAAGTGAAGAAGATTATAAACATGCGAAAAATGTTTGGAAAAAATTTAATATTAAAAATATAAGAGAATATCATGATTTATATTTGAAAACTGATGTAATTTTATTAGCTGATGTTTTTGAAAATTTTAGAAAAGTTTGTAAACAAAATTATAAATTAGATCCAGCATGGTACTTTACTTCACCTGGATTAGCATGGAATGCAATGTTAAAAATTACTGAAATTAAATTAGAATTATTAAATGATCCACAAATGTATCTTATGGTAGAAAATGGAATAAGAGGTGGAATTTCAACAATCACAAAAAGATATGCAAAAGCTAATAATAAATATATGGAAAACAAATATAATCCAGAAGAAGATAATGTTTATCTTTCTTATTTGGATGCAAATAATTTATATGGTTGGGCAATGAGCAAAAAACTTCCTGTGAGTCATTTCAAATGGATGGTAAACAAAGAATTGGAAAATTGGAAAAAATATAGTTGTATATTAGAAGTTGATTTGGAATATCCAGAAGATTTACATGATTTACACAATGAATATCCGTTAGCATCAGAAAGATTAAAGGTTGATAATGTTGAAAAATTAATCCCAAATTTGAATAATAAAGAAAAATATGTTTTGCATTGTGAAAACTTGAAGTTATATGAAAAATTAAGATTAAAAATTAAACGAATTCATAAAGGTATTAAATTTCGTGAAGAAGATTTCATGAAAAAATATATTGATTTAAATACAAAACTGAGAACAAGCGCAAAAAATGATTTTGAAAAAGATTTTTTCAAGTTAATGAATAATTCTGTGTTTGGAAAAACAATGGAAAATGTTAGAAACAGAGTTGATATTCAACTGGTTAACAGAGAAGAAAAAGCATTAAAATTATTTTCAAAAACAAATTTCAACAAAAGAACAATATTTTCTGAAAATTTAATTGCGGTGCATATGCATAAGAAAAAAATTAAGTTAGATAAACCAATATATTTAGGAATGAGCATATTGGATTTATCAAAGACTTTAATGTATGATTTTCATTATAATTATATTAAGAAAAAGTATGGTGAAAATGCATCATTATTATTTACCGACACTGATAGTTTAATGTATGAGATTAAAACCGAAGATTTTTATAAAGATATTTCACCAGATGTTGAAAAGATGTTCGACACAAGTAATTATCCAAAAGAACATAAAAGTGGAATAAAAACTGGATTAAACAAAAAAGTAATTGGAATGATGAAAGATGAGTGTGGTGGAAAACAAATTGAAGAATTTGTGGGGTTGAGAGCAAAATTATATTCTTATAAAATGTGTGAAGATGAAAAAGAGTCAAAAAGATGTAAAGGTATTAAGAAAAATGTTATTGAGAAAGATATAACGTTTCAAAATTATAAAGATTGTTTATTTACTGAGGAAGAACAAATAAGAAAAATGAATTTAGTAAGATATCGAAATCATGAATTGTATACTGAGAGTGTTGAAAAAATTGCATTGTCAACAAAAGATGATAAAAGAATAATACTTGAAAATAAAATAGATACACTTGCATTTGGTCATTACATGAATGAAATGATTAATGCTTAACGAGTAAGACATCTTCACAAATCAAATAATTTTTCACACAAAAGTTTCACAAATGTGAAGCTAAAATGTGAAGTTTTTGAACCCTCTAAGACACTTTGAAAGATTTGACCAAATCTCAACCAAATTTGAAACTTTGAAAAAATTTCAAAATGTGGAAAACCGATTTTTGTCACATTTTGAAATTGTCAAAATATTCTGTTTCAAAAATTTAATTTTCATTTGTTTTCAAGTTGGAATTCTAGCACATTTTTGGTGTTGAGACAATTTGGAATTCTAGCACATTTTTGAGTTTTTGGGGATTTCCCCAAGTTGGTAAAAACCGGTGAAAACCGGAAGTGTGATGTCACGGAATCTGTCGAACAAAAACCAGGTTGGGGAATGACCTGATGACGTCATAACTCAAAATTAGTGATGACGTCATCAATTTTCGAAAGCTCCAGGGACCCCTTCACTGATTTTAAAAATCTCAGCAGACCCCCTCCCCAACTCAAACTGCAGCTTTGCCAATTTCATTGCTTCATTGCTTAAAATCTCCCTTCAAAAGATGTATTCAGATTTGCTTTGCTCAGTTTCGCATGGAATAAAACCAAATTTTAAGTACTCAACATTGTATCCTCGTACTTTAATCTTCCCAGTGGTAGATCGTTTCAAACTCATGATTAATTTATGGACAGATTAACGCCGGAGAACTTTTCCTGTACGAACAAAGCTCACGGTGAACAGGCAAGGCGTGGTTGCATGTAACATGAGATGAAGGTGTGACCTGTTAAAACCTCAAAATTACGAGCTCTTATGTTACACTTACACCCTTTGGAATTTCGATATTGACTGGTGGTTTGCCGGAGAAAAATAGTTGAACCAATATTGCTGGTAGTCATTTGCCAAAAAAAATTGTTACCTTCTGCAGACCTTGTCCCTTTTGCACAGACCCCTGCCAGACCACCAAAAATTGTTTGTGGACCCCAGGTTGGGAAACACTGCTGTAGCTGATAACTCTATTAATACTATAAAAAAGAAGTTGCTGTTCCCAAGTTGATGTTTTCTCTGGCAACTGATGGGAGTAGTGACAAGGAAGATAAATTTTTTCCAGTTTTAATAACATATGAAGACAAGGCAATTGGTATGATCACTACAGCTTTCCTTGATATGCCTGTTGTAAATGAAGCTACTGGGCAAAACATCAAGGATGTTATGCAGACTTTACTTCAAAAGATTGTCAGGAAAAATGCTCGAAATGGCATTTTAGAGACTCTAGAATTC